>JAOEHY010033726.1:0-46283 GCA_025447955.1 Psilopsiagon aurifrons
TCCACCTATCAAATTGATGTCTCTCCAACTTAGAGACAAGGATGTCATGTGAGACAGTGTCGAACGCTTTGCACAAGACCATGTAGATAACATCAACTGCTCTACCCCTGTCCATCAGTTCTGTAGCCCCATGATAGAAGACTACCAGATTGGTCAGGCAGGATTTCCCCTTAGTGAAGCCATGCTGGCTGTCATCAAGCACCTTGCTGTTCTTCATGTGCCTCAGCATGCCTTCCAGGAGAATCCACTCCAAGATTTTGCCCAGCACAGAGGCGAGGCTGGCCGGTCTGTAGTTCCCTGGCTCATCCATTTTCCGCTTCTTGAAAATGGGGTTATATTTCCCTTTTTCCAGTCATCGGGAACTTCACCTAACTGCTGTGATTTTTCAAAGATGATGGACAGTGGCTAGCAACTTCATTTGCCAACTCCTTCAGGACCCGCAGACGGATTTTGTCAGGTCTCATGGACTTGTATACATTCATTAGATTGAAAACTAAACAGCACAAAGCTATGAAATATAAATGAACATGATCATGCCTTTTCTAATTTATAATCCACCTTCCATTTGCCTACATATTTTTCCAATTTGTGCAAGAACAGATCTGATCCAGAGCCAAAGAGAACAACCATGGTCTCTTGCTGAACAATATTGGCAGAACACACAGCAGCTTTCTCAGTAATGTGCTGTGCAACCTCAGTCTTAGTAAAAAAAAACCCTCAATATTTGCTAAAAACAGCCTGAAAGGATATAAGGCTTTCTTCAATACAATAACAGTGTTAACTTCTCTGATTTTAATATTTCTTGTCTTTATAGAATGGAAAAGAGTGATGTAATTCTGTGATGCAGACAAACATCCTCTATGAAATGGATTGAGATCATTAAATCTGTTTGCTTGAATTTCAGTAACTTTACTGCACACAAACTAGAAGGCCTGGCTTGATAAGTATTGAGTATTTTCAAGAACTATTTATTTCAAAGCTATCAGGCTGATGAAGGTTTTAAACTTACAGATTCATGTTTTTCTTGAAGCAACATCTTTAAAGATATGCAAAGAGGGATTTCTCAGCACTATTCAGAAACAGGTCTCAAGTGATTTGCTACTTTTGAGTACAGAAGTTGTTTTCTAATTCAAGCAAATATTTAGAAAAAAACAAAACAAAAAGGATGTGGAAAAACGCTCATTAGGAAAACAACACTAAGAATCTGAGTAGAAACATTCAACTGATTTACTTGATTTCGTAGTTCTTCTTTTAGATCCTGAAGCATGAGAAATGTACAGCATTTTTAATATGAGGACAAATGCAAAAGTCATCAATGTAAAAATTAGGTTTTAAAGGGTTTGGAATAAAACCTTAATCAAAAGCCCACTAAGACGGTATTCCCAAACCTGAAGTCATTACTGCTGTTTCTCAGTTTGCTGTACGTTCATTTTTTGAGATACTATTTTGGGTCCCATAGGCTATGGAAATAAGTAGGTTATTCTCACTTCCACAAACAGATATTTAGAAAAACAGATCTATTTACATAGTAGATGGACATATTCACAGGAAACATTTGATAGATGAATGCAGAGATAAAATTTTTCTGGTTTGCTGGCAGAACTGCTATGTGCTATACATAGAAAATTACCTCTGTGTAGATAATGTATATTTGACTTCACCTTTTGCATATTGATCACTGAGTTGCAAATACTTAACCATGTGGAAGTGTATGCAATATGAATAACTTTATTTCAAACTTGCATGATCTTAAGCCATATGTTCACTGATATCTGAACATCTATCTTCTGAAATTTGCTATTATACACTGCAGATCAATAAACCCTACAGTATTTCAGAAGTGCTGAATATATATTACATTTGATGGCTTCAGAGACAGATATTTTTAGACATAATTATTTACATATAGGGTCCAAGACCAGCAGGCCAAACCTTAAGCTTTGGTAACATTAACACTTGCAAATAATCATCACTACTGTATCACTCTCACACTCCATAATCTGCTAACATATGTCTACATTTTATATGTGTTTATGTAGTACTTTATATGGAAATGTTTCATTACTGCCCACAGCAACATGTGGCATTTCTTCAAGAACATTTCAGCACCTTTTAACATGGTTTCTTCGAATGTCTTTTTAATTGTGAGGATTTCATTCTACAAATGTTATCACTGCTCAAGCAGATCAATTTTCTTAACTGCTTAATATGCATGCTCTAGGCATTTCTACAAAACGTAAAATATACAGTACAGGATTAATATAAATACACTATTGCCAGGTTATTATGGATCACATTTAAAGCAGCATGATTGGAGATAATTCCATTTTAAACATAAAAGTCTTCTTATTGTGGCATTTTTAATTTCTTTTTTTTTTTAATGTAAGGCTATTTTTTAATTAATTTGCACTGTACCACTAGATTTAAATCCAGTCATGTTGTGCTTAGTTACCAAAACAATGAGTGCTGGTGTGGAGAGTGTTTATGGTGGAAAGTTCCGACAGCATTCTGCATTTCCTGAATCTCACTTTATTGCTTGCAGGTTTCTTGGAGGTTTTTTTGCTAGTTTCTGTCTGACCAGGCATCTTCTAAAACTGCACAAAACTCAGTTGGGTACAGAGAACTCCAGGCAGGTACAGATGCAGAGAAGAAAGTAGCATTTCGCTAACACAAAACCTCCCAGCTCACTGCTGGTTCAGCATGGTCACGTTCAAAGAGACTTACACTAGTGACTGTCATTGATGCTTCTGTTATTGGCATTCAGCCTTCTAAAAACAAGCAATCTGATGCTAGCTAGGATGCACAGCCTTCAGGCCAAACTTTTTTCTCTCTCTCAAACTCAGAGCAAGCCTAGACTAACTTTTAAATAACTAAAAGCAGGTGAGGTTAATGCAAGTCCCAGTGTTTATCTGGTTTTAATTGGAGGCATCATGAATCTCAAGAAATAATTGTCTGAATGTACCCTTCCAGCATCCTATTAACCATCCATTCAGGTCTAAACAGTCTGGTTTGGTGTTAGAGAGATGCAGCGTTAGTAAGAAAGGACTTCTGATTTCTACTTTCAAGCACAGATAGAGGAGTAAGAGATGAGGACACCACTATTGCCTTCAACTTTGATGCACTTTCATTTGCTGATGTTCATGTGGGTTATGTAAAGATCAACCAAATTACACAAAGATTTTCTAGAAGAAAAACCTCATAGAAGAGCGCAGCAGCCTCTTCCTGACCCCAGAGCTGATCTGCCCATCCTACCCCTTTCTGCTGTGTTACCTACTCCTGCCCTGCCCTAAATACTTTTATCCCAGCACTTGCCAAGCTACACAGAAATTTCCTCTTTGAATAAGGAAATGGTACACAGCAATCCTCCCAATAGAAACAAGTTGATTTCTTCTGTAAGGTCCATGAAGTAATTATTTTTTTTGAAGCTAGAAGAAATGCAGTTTCCCAGCTGTGAGGTTTGGTACCATTACTGCTGGAGAGATGAGTCATTGTTTCACTAATATATATCATCTCAGTAACTATAACTGTCTCTCATCTAAATGTTAATTGTATCCAACAGAAAGACTTTAAATGAATACTCTGTCAATAACACTGTTATTAATGTTTCTTGATAGGCACAGTTGGAATATTTTGTAAGAGTAGTCTAATATTTCCTACAGAATCTGCTTCATGTGTTGTGTTATTGTGTCTGTGTTTGATCAAAACCTGCTTGTAAATTCTTGCTTGGCTTCTTTTTTTTTTTACTCTTCTTGCAAGAGTTCCCTTATCGCTAACTTTTAAAGAACTATAGTTACTATATGTGTACTAGTAATCCACATTTATTTGGACCAAAAGCCTAAGTTTAGCTGTTAAATTCAGATTTTCAGATTGCTCAGCAGTGCATTTTATTGCCTTCTCCCAGTGCAGCTGGTATCATAACACCTGATGGTATTAGGGGGTTACAGTGTTAGGCTTGGCTTAATCATCTGAAGATTTTGATTTATGCCAGAGCTACCTCTGTCTTTCTAAACGACTGTGACATGAATCATTTGGCAGCAATTCCTTGTTATTGGCTGCTCACCTACCTGAGACAAAGGGAGGCAGAAGGAAGAACCCATGTGTCTGACTAGAAAAATAGACAGAACAGCTTTTCCATGATGCCCCGTGTGTATAACTGATTGAATTTACCAAGCAAGAGGAGCAGCAGCAGTGTGCCAGCTGCAGAGGTGGTGTGCCAGAAACACCTAAGCAACAGGTGGTGGGAGCCTTCCTTTGATGGAGCCAGCTTTGCTAGGCTGCCTGGAAACATCGGGAAAGTTTAAAGAACACACAGCCCACTTTGTTTGAAAAGAGCAAATAACCTATCCAAAGGCTGACAGCCACCTCTTTCTTTTTTGCCTTTTTTTCCCCCCTCTCATCTCCTTTTTCTTTTCCCCTGCTGTTTCTTCAGATTTAGTCCTTTTGTTTCTTTTCCTTCAGACATCTGTCTTTTGCCTGGACTGCTGTTCAGAGCAGCTAAAGTACATATATACCACCTTACTTACAGCACACTTTGATAGTTCACAATGAGACACCAAAGCTGAAATAAACACATAGCTGAGAAAAAAAAAAAATAGAAAAGGAAAAAGGTTAAATCCCCATTTGAAAACCTGTTTTGTGTTTTCTTATTTCTTAAAGTTATTTTTAAGTGTTTAAACCAGACCAATTATAGTCAGAAACTACTTCACTTAATCCATTCCTTTATCTCCTGGGAAAAATCACCAAAGCAATTCTCAAAATGTTTAAATCCCACAGTGTGCATAAAAGCAGCAAGTAAATCTGCTCCTTCCCAGGCAAACCTTAAGGATTTTACTGACATCTTTAATTAAACTAGCAAATAGGTCGGTTTCTCTTGTATTCTGACCAATACACTGTCAACACGGAGGAAGAAAAAAAAATCAAAAGAAGGATTTGTACTGAAAAATAGCACCAGAAACATTTGTATAATCATGATCATGGACTGGAACAGGAATGTAATCAGGAATTATTGAACATTATCAACCACTTCCTGGCAACATGCGGCCTGGATAATACTCCTGTAGCTACAGGAAAGTTAGTTATGAAATAATCAAACTAGAAAGCTGAAATCAGAACAAAAAAGACCACCACCACCCCCCCCAAAAAAAAAAAACCATGAAGCTGTGCAAAAGAAAAGTATGTTTATCTCTGTGAATTTATAAGTGCGGATTTAATTCCAAAAGAGAGAATTGTGAGATTGTTATTAGATCAGTAATAAGCACAGATGGCTGCAAAAGAACCATACTCCAATACATCCTACCATCTCTACCCTGCAGCACTTGTGAAGGAGAAAGAAATACAGAAGCAGAAAGCAACAGAACTGGGAATTTAATGTTTTTTAAATATAGAAGACTAAGTCTATATCCTCATATGTTATTCATTATCAGTAACATTACTGGCAAATTTACCCAGCACAGATTTTGACACATGATTGTATAAGCTCATTTCAGAAGTTAAATCCAATGCTACAAGGCAACTTGTCACAATCTTCTGTAGGTACCATCCCCTTACATTATTATTTTTTCCTCCTGCAAGAGAAACCTTATGTTCCCAGAGATGAAAAGGTTTTCATTGCATGAAAAAGCATTATCCAAAAATCCTGCTCTCAGCTCTGTGGAAGAAGGATTTATGATGCTCAACTAGCAAAGATAGCAATTAGCTAGAATACTCAAGAGCAGAGAGCTCGACAATCTGATGAGTTATTCTTTTGAACTGGGGCAGCAACTCATGCATAAATTTCCTTGTAAACAATTATTACAGAAATGCACTGTAAACACAATTAATCATCTCAAGGTGTTATCTCTAGGTATTTCCCCCACAGATTATGTGCCACTTGCTCAATAAATCAAATTTTAACATAAAGACATCAATAGATGGTATTATTAATATTCCCATTCAACCAAATATGGCCGTATAGAAGCTAACAAGCTTTGATTACACTTTGAAAACAGAAAAAATATTACATAAAATAGGAAAAAAAAAGATGTGAATTGTGAAACCTTGAATGAAAGTAGGATTAAAGAAGAGGCATCTGAATCAGAACATTGGCTGAGATAAAATAAGAGAACTTTGCAATTTAAAATGTGGTTTTCAATGATATGAATTGGAAATAGTATAGTACATCTTGTTAATAGGAATATTAAGTTTTACATCATCTTAGATAGGTTCTTCTTACAAAACAGTATCTACAAGAGCCTTGCAATAATAGGCTGCCTAATGTTTCCATAAGATTTCTTTTTATGATATATATCAGACACATTTTCATCTTTTATTTGTAATTATCAACTGGGGACTTGAGTAGCGAGCAAAAGGAACAAAAGCATCCAACACTGTTTCATATCTTACAGTCCACAGTGTATTAAAAAACATGCATTCCAGATTTATTTGAAAAGCACCCTGTCAGAACCAAGCTCTGAGATCCTTTGGAGATCATCATATGGACTTTGGCAGGAATTGAGAGAGAAACTGGTTCAGATGAGTGGGACAATCAGGGCCAGGGGAGAGTCAGATGGGGTAAGGGGGAAAGAAAAGAGGAGTTGCTGAGGGGGAGGAGGAACGCAGGAAGTCAGAGAGGACTGAGGAGCATCTCTCTAGCCTGACATCATTGAAACAGTTTGCAACATGGGGAAGATATAAAAGGCAGGAAAAAATAGACAGTGGAGGGGATCACAAAAAACTGCCCATAAGGATTTTGGCTCTGGGAGAGAGAACAGGAGCAGCACAGGGAAGCTATCAAAGTGGTTTGAAAGGCAGGAGGAAGAGATGGCATCAGTGCCTGCAGTTCTGCTCAATTATTCCTACTTACCTTTCAGATAACATCAATATTCCTGTTTAGAAACAGAAGACACATTTACTTAGGCTTCTGCCACTCTGCCCAATGTCCTGCACAGCTGATGACACAAACACATCAGCCAAGTGAATTGGGTGACACTGGAAGAAGGGGACTTGAACTTTGAGGTTTCCATAGATTGCAATGGGTTCTGAAATAACTGCTATGAGAAGGCTACAGGTGATGTCTGAAAGCAGATCCCTGGAGAGAAGACCAGAGTTCATGCCCTTGACCTTTTCTTAAAATGTGCAACCAAAGACCCTGCAGGATGGGGGAAACCAGAATTCACATAGAATCATAGAATAGTTTGGGTTGGAAAGGACCTTAAGATCATTCAGTTCCAACCCCCCTGCCATGGCCAGGGACACCTCCCACTAAACCATACCACCCAAAGCTTTGTCCAACCTGGCAATAAACACCACCAGCGATGGAGCATTCACAACTTCCCTGGGAAACCCATTCCAGTGCCTCACCACCCTTACAGTAAAGAACTTCCTTATATCCAATCTAAACTTCTGCTGTTTAAGTTTGAACCCATTACCCCTTGTCCTATCACTACAGTCCCTAATGAAGAGTCCCTCCCCAGTATTCTTATATGTCCCCCCCTTCAGATATTGGAAGGCTGCTACAAGGTCTCCACGCAGCCTTCTCTTCTCCAGGCTGAACAGCGCCAACTTTCTCTTCCTACCTTCATACAGGAGATGCTCCAGTCCCATGATCATCCTCGTGGCCTCCTCTGGACTTGCACCAACACTTCCATGTCCTTTTTATGTTGAGGACACCAGAACTGCACACAATACTCCACATGAAGTTTCATGACAGCAGAGTAGAGGGGCAGGATCACCTCCCTTGATCTGCTGGTCACACTCCTTTTGATGCAGCCCAGGATACAGTTGGCTTTCTGGGCTGCAAGCGCACACTGCAGGCTCATGTTCACTTTTTCATCGACCAACACCCCCAAGTCCATCTTCTGAAGTTCCTCTGTTGATGGTCTTTTGTTGGTCCCCAGTCACTTACGGCTCTGCAGCAAGCAGACTTGATCAACATTGAGAAGTCTGGGAGGTAGGGAGGTGAGGTAGTAGTTCTCTGTTTCCACTTTTCAGAGACTAATGCAATATAGTCTTTCCTCAGATCTACCTATATTTGGAATCAAGACCAAAGGAGATGAACGCAGATGTTTCAAAGTCTTTTCTTACATGTTAGCTTTATTTCGCAGTGCTCGTTCATATAATCTGCTGATGTCCTGCATTTCAGGGGCTGTGGTCTTCAAGATTTTAATGAATTCATACAGCTTTTCAAGGAGATGACCACTGTAAGACCACAAAGCAAGGCATTCATTTTTCTGCTCAGTCCCTGAAGCAAGAGGATGGAAACTGGCCAAGAGTCAAATCACTCTGAAGTGTTGTCCTAATGGTCTCAAATATTCTTAAAATGATACTGTTCAACAAGGGTAGGAGCTCTGAATGTATTGCACTGTAAGGAAATACAGTGATTGATATGGATAGCAAACCAGCACTCCTCAGCAATTACTGAAAAGACCAGGAAGTCACATGGTTAAGTTTTTTCTAGGGTGTTGCCAATTTTTGTCACTGTTCACTACTGGCTTACCATGCAGCCCTTAAAATAATTTGGTGTCTGTAAAGCCAACACTTGCAAATGCAACTAAAAATCAATTAAACGCAAAAGCACGTTTGTGTGCGCACAGAAAAGGGACACATTTGGGGACATTTGTCCCTTTATGCTGATGGTAGTCCTTACACAGCAAGCTTTATCTAACCTGACACTGGCAATTGTAAGGGAGGCAGCTGAGAGAGTCCATAAAACGCAGACAAAGGAAGCAAAATATACTTGATGAGCCACCTCAATTCACCTTAATAAGTTCTCGTCATGGCACTATCTGGCATTACTAATGTGCTGCACACCCATCAGCAAGGAGCAGTTGAGATGAGTTTTCTGCTTATCAATGGTTTCTTTTTCTTCTCGTGTCTGGCAAATTTCTAATAGTGGATGATTTCCTGTATGCATATCCCATTTATGGTTTGTAGCACTGTATTATGATGAATTTACACTATCAATGAACATTGCTGAAGGGCCTCATTAACTTGTGCAGGCGATGAATTTGTATTTTCCAAAATGCCACTCTTCCTCTAAAGAAATCTAGCTGACAGTGGCAGTCAAGTACTTGACTGGTTAATAAGGCAGCTCAAAGGAAATAGCTTCACTTCACTGCAAGTTTTTGTCCTTGTTTAATTTCTCCTCCTTTCTCGACAGGTTTCGAGGATGTGCAAAGATAATATATTTCGGTTTTTAATCTCTCAGTCCTGCTGACTATGATGGTATAGACAAAAGCAGAAACACAGAAAATTACAGAGATATACTTAAAACAGAACTGGTAATAGAAAACCTGGGGTTCTGGCTGAGATTTTACTCAGCAGCTCTCTACTTGGCATAATTAGGAAGTTTCTTCAAATCCTGCTAAATCCCAGCTCTATCTTTCTATGCCTGCAAAGTGAACAAGATAATCATGCCCATAATGCAAGGCCTAAAAACCTGAAGGCATCAGCACCCAGCCCTCCAGACAGACTGCAACCTGCAAACAGTTCAAAAGAAAGCTTGTCAGACTAGCTGCGACATATGGAGCTACAACGAGAATATTTCCAGATATAGGAAATACCAAGCATTCTGTAAACAGAGTTGTTGGGAGTATTTTTTGCAGAGATATTTTTACGACTGGTAAGTTGCAAGAATCTGTTCGCAATATCTGCGCTCCCGGTTACCACCTGTGTTTTTCTTAGCAGAACGTGGTTAACATGCAGGCTTCTGATAACATTTTTTTTATCCACTCTGTGTCTTCCAATACCTCTTAAAAGCTTTGTGGAAGCTGCAGAGACTACATGGAAAACTTGTTCCTTGAATACAACAACATTTAGCTATCAAAGATCTTCAAGCATATCTGGATGTGGACGAAGGGTGTTGCTGAAGGGTGTTCCTGGGGCTAGAGTAGTGTTGATGCATTAGGAAGACACTTTGGCACCAAGGTCAGCTGAGCGTGGCCAGACTGGTCCAAGGGAAGGCATCCCTCCGGTAGGGTCACAATGACTCAGGACCACTTCTACATCAGCCTGGTCATCTCAGAAGGGTCAGCCCACTGTGATCTATACTGGGATGATATAAGGCATGATGAAAATGGGATATACTTAATACTTTACACATGGCTAATAGGGCTGGGGTAGGTCAAAAAGACATGCAGAATTCAGAGCTGACACTGCAGAAGAGATGTACTCAGTGTTGCATGTGCCATATGGGCAGCAGTAACCACAAACTGTGAGGTCAAGCCTGGGAAATGGCAGCAACAGGCAGGACAAAATGTCTTTTCATTCAGTCTTAAAAACCAAATCTTAACACGAAGATAGTATTTTCACTCTCTTGGCTTAAACATATATGAACACATATATAACAAATGTCTCTCTACATACACACATTCCCATATAGATGTAGGTGAAATAAATCTGTAAAACATGAGAAATGACATCCACAAAGGTACATTTTTAGTAACATAGAAAAGAAATGATTGACAGAACAAAGCATATGGAAACGAAGAAGAATCTAACCCACATTTAGATCTAAGAAAAAAATATTTGCCTGAAGGGAAAATATTAATTAGTTTGTCTACATGCAAGATAAAAGTCTGGAAGACATATCCATCAAAAGGCAGCAGAATAAACAGCAAAATGGAAATTATTTGTAAATTGACAGTAAACTTGGCAAACATTGAGGGGGTAAACAAGTTATTTGGCATGCAAAGCACTCAGAAATCACAGCCTCTGTCAGGAGGCATCTGTGCATATATTCACTTATTTGACAGAAATTAACATTTTGCAGAAATCTTTGTTGCATGCTAAAGATTTCTTCACCCTCCTTAATTATTTTAATTGCTGCTTCAAAATGTTCCATATAAACATGAAAAAGACATTAAAATCTACCAAGTCCGGTTCCACGTTATCAATAACACACAGTAATTCTGTACAGGAGTTTAACATAAAACCTACAGAGACATAAAATATTGACACAAAAGAGCCATGTTTGTTTTTTCTTGGTGGAAATCTAAGAAACATGCAAAGACATTCTCAATATCTTTTCAGCATTGTGAAAGGCTCTAAAAGCAAAACACTGTTATAAAAACAAATGCAATTAATTCAACTGCTTAGAGGCCCAGGTTTAGGGAGGCCATTTTCCCCTTATTATTTTGGTAAAAACTCTGAGAAAAACTATCTTGCACTGTAATACAGGTGTAAACTGGAAGTGACCATAGCATAAAAACCTGTAACTACAGACTTTTTTTTTTCCCCAGGGTAATCCAAATTAACCTACACTTTAGCAATTCCCCTTCTTGCCCAGGCACAGGGACGCATGCCCTCCCATCCACATCATCTACCCTCCCTTCCACATCAACTACCAACTGCATGGGTGATGCTGAACACACTGTTAACCCAACCAACAAACGTATTTTAGCTTTTTGGGGAAAAGGTGTATAGTCTGAAGTTGTCAGGCTCAGAGGAGCCCTGGCAACACCCTTAGGTCAACAGAGACACAGGAGACAACTAGTCACAGCAAGAAAACATCAAGGAGAAGGGCAAAAATTTACTTCATTTGAGGTTGTCCTACAGATAAGGGAGCTTGAGCCAAGGCCCATCTGCCTCCTGCAATGAGAGCGGCCGCTACAGGTGCTGTTGTGCATGCACAGGTTTAACACGGTGGCAGGAAATGGAGCTTTACATTGTTTTGTACTGAAAAAACCCCTGCCGATTCCCCAAATTACACCAGACTGCATAAGGATGACAGTGTACTTCAACATTATTTGTAGCTGTTGATTTATGCAATGTTACATTATAAAGACAATGTAAAAATAGGGGTTTTAAATGGAATACGGATAACATTTTCTGCAAGATGTAGGCCCAAATATTGCAAGCAACCCTCACCAAGTGTAAATTCACATAGCTCAAGTAACCATTTGGAATGTACTTATATATAAATATTAATATATATATATATGAAGAAGAAATTCTTCCCTGTGAGGGTGCTGAGGCACTGGCACAGGGTGCCCAGAGAAGCTTTGGCTGCCCCATCCCTGTCAGTGTTCAAGGCCAAGGTGAATGGGGCTTGGAGCAACCTGCTCTAGTGGAAGGTGTCTTTGCCCATGGCAGGGGGACTGGAACTAGATGAGCTTTAAGTTCCCTTCCAACACAAACCATTTTGTGATTCTACATCAGGTGAAGATCTAACCCTTTACATTTATACACTACTTTCTTTATCACTTTGGAGCAGTAACATTTATTATCCATCTAGAGTTTACAAAAATGTAGTCCAGAAATTGAGTCACAGCTAGACAGCCTGAGCTGGCTCTCAGTGCACTAGCTTTTTCTCCCTGTGTCACTGACTGTTGGGAGAGAATGCCAGACCAGTTTGATTATAACAGCAATATGAGAAAGAGCACATTCAAACAGATCCAAACACTGAAGGAAATCTCATGTGAGCCCAGATTAAAACCCAACGAAACACTGAAGTGCTAATTTTAGTCAAAGCTGAGACAGTCTTTTCCTTTTCATTAAAAAGAAGAGCAAACCAAACACTCCATTTCCTCCAGCAATCCATTTCCAGGTCAGGTTCTAAAACCAAAATGTTTTGCTTCCTGTATTATATTGAAGCATTGTAACATCAAAGTAGTTTGAGTAGTTGTCAGGCTAGATGCTTGTGGTTCAAGTCATTCACAGCTACATGAGGGCCATGGTTTCTGAAACTGTAACAACAGCAAAACCTTGGAAAACTTTCAAAAATGCCTATGCAACTTATGATATTTTTTTGTGATGTTTAATAAAGATTTTGAAAATGCAATATTTTTAGGAAAAGGTCCAAGAATACAACATAACAAAATCGAATCATCAGGAAGTAAATACTAAGCCAAAAATTATTTGTGCTTCCATGACTCCTCTATAAATACTGAACTGTAATAAGCCTGCAAAGCCCTGCCTTGTGGATGACAAATTTCTGCAGATTCAGTAACTTTGACAGACAGGACTTTATACTGGTGCTTTCTGAAGGAATTTAGCAGGTATTGTGGGAAGCTCTATGCACAGATACAGACATGCATACAGCTGTATGGCACTCCATACACCTCTTGTGAAGTGCACTGACAGCAAACACTTTCCCCTGATATTTGCTCAAAAGCCACGTACAGGGTTCATCTGTTTTATCCAAAAGCCTCCTCTCTCTGCTTCTAAAGCCTAAGCCATTGCCACTTTCAAAACAAAACCATACAATTTTCTTACCTTCAGACAGGCTTGAATTATAGCTTAGAAAAATTCCTGGTGAGTCCATGGGAAATCCCAGTCTTACAAAGGCACTGTCAGCTCTGCTGGGAGCTGAGGAAAGAGGGAACAATTCCCTGTATGGATCTGCTACAGCAAAATTTGTTCAGTTTTTTAAACAGCTGATAATAACAAAAAGACTATTGGCAAACCAAGCACAGCCTACAAGGCACAATGCTCATTACACATGGCGTTCCGAAACAGAACATGTCTTCGATTGTTTCAATTGATAGAATATCCTGAGTCTTGCAGGACTGGGCCTCCATTTAACTACTGCAATTCTGTCTTCTGCTGAGACCCAGCATTCACAAAATATTAATCCCATTTCATAGGAGATAGATTTAGGACTTACCTGGGACTTCTGCTGCTGCTGTCCCTTTACCTACAGCAATACTGCCTTAATACAATAGGTCTATCTTAACCAGTGATATTAAAGTGCTACTAATACTGTTAGCCCATCTGCACCCCCTAAGCCTGATGAAAGACCCAGCATTCAGAACAGTGAGAATCCATACATAGTCTTTTCCACTGACCTTACAGGGCCTTCTGCCAACCATGTTAACACCCGCAGGCTGACAGGTAGAGGCTTTGTGGATCTAAGCAATGAGGTTTCATGCCACCACAAAGCAAAGCCTAGAGGTATATGCAGGCTTATGAATTATTTAGATCACTTTCCACTAATAAGTTTCAATGCATAGGTGTAATGAAAGCTATGCATGATTCTGCCACATTTCAAAGAAAAATGACTTGCAGTGCTCTCCAGACTTTCCCATGAGTATTCAGGAAATACTACGGAAGAAGTCTGAATAATTAAAAAAAAACTATTTTTTTTTTCTTTTTAAAGGAAAAATCTATTTTACACTTAAAATTTTGCATAGGCTCCTGGCTGTAAGTTGGCTCTCTAATACTCCCTGAGGACAATGCTTCCATTCCCGAACTGCATGGTCATGACGCTACATAGTCAATTCCAGCCATATCAGAAGAAAGAATGAACTTTTATTATCTCATGCAAGAGTAGCAGTTACCACTTTTCCAGGAAAGTCGAAGTTGATAGCTCTTTGCCCGAGATGTCTAGCTCTAAAAAGTATATGGCATTACTGTAAATTCAAGCTCCTACTGCAAGCTGGTTGCAGGAGAGATTACACATAAAAGTTAAATCCCATACTATAGTTAGACATCATAAAAAACATACTTTTCAAATCTTTGTTTAAACTAAATGTTATAGTAGTGCTTTTCGTCATGAGATGGTGTAAAGACAGAAGAGCGCTAAGGCTTGCAGGGAGTGGTTATGTCTTTTATAAGCTCAAGCAGCCTAAGTGGAAAGAGACGGACAAGCTCGCAGGCACACAAGGGCACACACTCTCTAAATAATTTATAAGTCTGTTGACAACTCCAAGTTGTGCCATGTGTTATTTTGATACCTTACTGTTCAAATCTATAAAGCTCATATCTGTCAACTATCAAGTTCTTGTGTGCCCCAAAGCTTGTTCATTTTTCCCATCTATATCAGCCAGTCTAATAAAAGATCTTGCCTCACCCTACAGATTTGGCATCTTGGAAACAATATGGGCTTCTTAATGTCACCAGCCCCTGGTCACATTTAGACTTTTGCTGGTTTACACTGCTAGTTGTACTGAATATCCACTACTAAGGGGCTTCTGTAAATGTTATGTATATAAAATACATACAAAGAATACATGAATACTATCAAATATATAAAGACTTAAAACAGATTATGATTTTCTTTTTCCAGCAAAAATATTTTAAATTCATAAAGGAAGCATTTATATTAGTGTTTATCCTTTAAACATGGGGAAGGAAAGTGTTTGGAAAGAAAAATCTCTTGAAGATACCACAGTTCTTTTGTATCTTTAGTTTTCAGACTGTCACTCACATTGTTTCTCCTCAGCCAGCTCCACACACTAATTCTATTTAATCCTTTCCTTTTTATATGTAAAATGATACAGTTTAATGCTCCACAGTTTAATATCTGTGAAGTTTTATCTTTATTTGTTTGGGAAATTTGAGTCAGATACTCACCTACTGTAATTTCCAAAGAACAAACAAATGAAAAAGGCCAGTCCATTTTCATGCAAATCCAGCCAGCTGTTTAGCTCAGGCTGCCCTTGCCTTCTGATGTGAGGATCTGCATGAAAACCAAAGTGGAGATATGATAAAATATAAAAGGCTGACAATAACATGCAAATCGAAATCAGTCATTGGAAAACTGTGGACTCATTGTCATCAAAAGAATTAGGTGGCAGAACAAAACAAAAGAGCCCTACTGATAAAAGTAACTATGGCATGACTGCTTTAAAATCTACAGATTTCTTATACCACAAAGAAAATTGAAATTAAACACCTCTCTAGACTGTCTGCTTTTAATCTTTTGCTTCTGAGCTGCTTCCTGGCATATTCTCTGTTAACTTTTTATCAAAGGTCATTTATAATCATATTTCAGAGATAAAATAAAAATCAAAAATGCATTTATTTCCTAAGTTTTAATCAAGTGTCCAGGAAAAGATTTATACTAGAATGAGAATCTGAACATGAAGAAATGTAGTCCAGACACACTAAAATATTTAGAGAAAAAATTAGTGGCCCCTTATGTTATCAGATCTAGAACTAAATTCAGGGGTATTATTTTACTC
Organism: Psilopsiagon aurifrons; assembly: GCA_025447955.1. NCBI lineage: Eukaryota > Metazoa > Chordata > Aves > Psittaciformes > Psittacidae > Psilopsiagon > Psilopsiagon aurifrons. The sequence goes on from JAOEHY010033726.1 coordinate 15,882, forward strand.
CCATTTAGACTTACAGTTAAACCTGATGATGAGTTTTGGGTATTTCTGTGACCATACAGAATGACAGCAAATCCCTGAATTTTGATACACAGCCAGGTGATAACGGTGAAAAAGGGTCTCCCACAAGGACAGGTGAAGCACCATTTTGCTATTAGTTACATATGACAATATCCCCCTTTTAGGAAGCAGAAAGAGTCCTTCATTAGTTTATTGAAAGACTTTTCTGAAAATATCAGCAAAGTATTCAAATAGGTTTAAAATTTTCTTACTCAACTCTGTCCTTCCTCATTGAATAAAAAATGGATTTCGAATGCCACATATTTTTTCATTCCAGAGGAACAAAACCAGTTCCCTAAAAATTCTAAAATATTTTCCTAACTAAGCCACATGAGGTAAAGAAACATCAGGATTTTCATCTGAAGTTGAACAGGAAATAAATGTAGGTTTTATTTTTCTTTGCATTGATATTTCATTTCTCTTGATACTTTTTTTTTTTAAGATAACATTAAGCAACTTGGTTATAAAATCAGAACAACTAAAATGAAGACATTGAAAAAGAGTGCAAAAATCAAAGAACATAGGCTTTTATGGGTGCTGGCAAGCCATCCTTAAACCAGCCTGATTTTCATCCAACAGCAGTAATACCAGCTCACACCAGCAGAGCTGCTCCCCTCTGGACCTGCAAATTAATTTGGATATTAACCTGTTTCCCACCATGGTATGTGAATCCCTTCCACAGTTTTCCCATCTTCTCAAGCTTTTCCTGTCACTGCTCCTTCAGATGCCCGCATCCATCAAGCAGCAAGAAACCCACTGGCCATCGTCCGCTACCCAGCAAAGCAATGTATCAAAGTGGGAGCATCAGCTTCCTTTCAGGCTGCATGGAGTAACAACTGCATATGGGAAACACAGCCTTTCCTTTGGTGTTGGCATTTACATTTACATTAAAAACTAGGCTAAAATATTGCTATTATTGCATACCGAAGCACCCAACATCCAGGAAATGCTGGAATTGAAGGTCCCTCTTCAACTTTAATTTGGCCCTTGCCTGTCTTCACTCTGATGTAGTTGTTAATTACTTGCTCACAGACAGCTTTTTTTTTCTCTTCCCGAGAAACACAGTCTTACAAATGCATAGGAATGACTGTACACAGAAATAAATCAGGATTTTTATTTTGCTGCTGTCTGTACTTGGTAGATACTCAGTGATTGAGTTCAAAGGAGCCAGAAAGATAAGAAAACTCTGTCACCATTTAAGGTTACGTCTATGCACTGAAATGTAAATCCCATCACCAGTACTGAACAAGGCCATTTGGGTCCCCCAAGGCAGCATAGCTGTGTCAGCACACTACTATGTCAGCACACTACTGCGTCGGAGTGATGAGGCTTTGACGGAGAATACGTGAGCGTGCTGCTTTGGAGATCAAAATTGGTATTTTGGCTCAGTGCTGCACACTGCCAAGGCAGGTGCTCCACTCCAGATGTGCAACAAGTTGCTTAAAAGAAGCTGTCCCAGTAGCAGCACCCATTCACCAAGGAGTTCCAGGGCTAACACCTGGAAAAATCAAACCTGAGGTATCTCAGTATCCGCATCCTGCATATTTACTGGTGCTTTTGAAATACTTTTAATCTCAGTGCCCGACTGCTAATGTGTGAAATGGGGAGAACAATTTTCTACATCTTCCTCTACCACTAGTCATACAAGTAGCAAAGATTAGTTAATTGTAAAAAGCCTTGGTGAGAGCATCAGAGGAAAATCCATGAGGAAAAGCCCAAGGTTTGGATGGTGACTGGGAAATAACGCATAATGAGCATCAGAAGATCACACTTGCTGAAAGAGGAGGAGGGGTTATTTGAGCACTTCAGTGTGTACTACAAAACAAAGTACTATCACACGTGTACATGTAAATGCATATACAAATACGGCTGCACCAGATATATTTTCTTATTTTCCAGTGCTTAGCTTTACAAACTTTGTATACTTTTGGTATCCTTCCTATGCAATTTCCCAAACAACTAGGAAGTGAAGACTTAAAAGTGTTCAGCCCACAGTACCATACAACCTTCATTCACTTCAGCAAAATTGGGACCTCTAGACTTGTAGCACCTCCTGGGCTGCACCTTACAATGCAATCTGTGGCAGTAGAAAGCTTTCATGCATGAACCATCACAACAGACATGGAAAACGTACAATTTGCCAATGTTTGCCCAAACATTCAGCACAGAGAAAATTATATGCATTTTGGTGGGTTTCCATACTACCCCTGAATCAGCAAGAGGTGACCTGAGAGCAAAGGAGAAAGTCTCCTAACTTCACATCCTCCATCACTGCTGATGCTCTGCGGAGAGCAGCCTGCAAGCAGCACTCCGCCATAGCAAGAAGACTCACTCAGCGTGGGTGCCACATCTGCACTATGGCCAGCATGGAACTGCAGGGAGATGGATCAGCCTCAGTGCAGATGGACTCAGCAAGTGAGTTGAAAAGCAAGTTTAAAACAGATTTCTAACATATGTATATATGAGGGCACAAGAGGGTTTTTTAACAAGAACAATGACAAAAGGTGCCTCGGTAAATAACTACCTGCTCTGAAGACTCAAGGAAATGAAGCTGCTCAGATAAATTGTTACGATTTTGAAATCTGTGAAAGAACACTCTCTCACATTCTCATTTAAGAAAAACTACTTACTCATTTTAGCAGAAACTTCTAAGGAATGCCTTGGTCCTTGTCACTCAGTGTTCAAAACCATCCTGCTAAGGGTTTTCCTGCTAAGGGTTTGCCTATCATCCAGGTGATAGGCAAGGCTCATTATGGTGCACAAGAAAGCAAAGCCTGCAGGCATGACATGAACAGCCTCAGGACAAGGAGCCCAGTAAAGCAAAGCCATGGTGCCCAATGCTATGGAAGGAAGGTAGAAAAGGTAAGAAAATCAAGGCATGATACTGTGGAGATGCTAATCATATCTGAGGGAAGAATGCCTCTTTCTTTCTGAAGATCCTGGAGGACCATCTCACACCTGACCAACCTCCATAACCTCTCTTCTGATTTGTCTTTGTCAGGTTTGTGGAAGACTTACTGTTCTTTCAGAAGTGACATGCACATCATTAAGTCTGCCATAGTAAGAGCAAATATTCATTTACTTGAACACAATTATTTTATTGAAATCTGTTGCCTAAGCAGGAATTTCAGGAGTCATGACTCCAACCTCAGTAAAAAATGAAATTAGCTCCAAACTTGAGAGTTTAACAAAAATAAGTGGCAGAATCTTTTGGTTTTGGTTTCTGGTTTTTAAGACCAAAGTGAATTTGAAAGCAGTGGACTAGCAACTCACTTTTCCTTTTTTTAATGGAAAACAGAGATTTCCATCCCACTGTTTGGGCTCAGCAAAGAGGGCTGGTGAGTGTGCGTGACAACGTCACAAAATCTCAACCCTGAAGCTATGCTAAAAGCAAACTAATCCTCATAACCATGAGCATTTATCCAAGCCATGCCAGACACCAAAACTTGCTCCTGCTAGCACTGATACTTTTTATGAGACACAATATGTCTCATCAGTGTTGCAGCAGCACCTTGAGCACTGGAGCACACCAGTGATCAGCTACAGACCATACAAAAATATTTTAACAGCAGCAAGAGGGTACACAAATGCTCAGCACTGAAAATAAGTCGTTTAGCATTAATTATATATTTTCTTGCTGTTTAGTCCAACATGAAAGTTTTGTGTCAATTTTTGTCCTCCAGATATGTTCCTAATATTGTCATCGATAGCGGCAGTTAGTATTATGCCATTTTAATAGAGAAAAAAAAAATCATTCAACTCTCATTTTGAACTTTTTAATCTTTTCCTATGTGCCAAAAAGTAGAATAACGAAAGCTTATCTATTTATGTGTGTGCCTAAATCTTCAGTGCATATATAAATTTAAATCTCATTACACTCTAACACACTGCTTTAAAAATACGGGTACATTTTAAGAGTCTGCTACACATTTTTATCAAGCAGGAGGACTTAATTTTTATTTTTCTTCCACAGAAAGTCAGTGAAATCCTGCATGTTAATACTTCAAGAAAATAAACTCGTGCAAAGATTTGCCTATCCAAAGTACAGTATAATTTAAATTTAAATCCCTTAGAAACCCAAAGCACTGTGTTTATAATACGAGAACAGCGGGCAGTCATGCCCTTGACTGGAGGGCATGTCATCTAGTCCTCTCCTTCTCTGCAAAACCATCAGGCTGGCAGTAGTGACAGATGAACAGCTTACCATTAATTTCTCCTCTTTCATGCCTTCAATCCAAATGGTGCATATTCTCCACAGGGAGGCATCAAGGTCTTTGCCTTTATTTCTCTTGCATACTCGCACTGACTTATAAATCAAGTGCAGATAAGAAGAGAGGGCAAATATCAATCTTTTTTTTTTCCTGGCCAGTGCCCACTGGCACACTACTGAGCTTTGACTGAAAGGTTCTTCAAATCTTTATGTGATTCATAGGCAAGGGAGTGCTCTGTGAGGACAAAACAACAAAGGAAATTTGAGAGAGAGGATTTGTATATCTTGGCTTCTAAAATAGAAGCCTCCTCTCTGCAATGTTTAAATATGGGTTACCAAAAAAAAGAAAAAATAAAAAATCCAAGTTATTATTACTTTATTGAAAAAAATCTTTGTGGAATGTAAAATAGGCAGCACTTCTTTGCACTCGGCTAGTGGAGCAGCTCTAATCAGCATGTTGTATTTTCCCAATCCAGGCTGTCTTTTGGGGGGCATTTCTCCTCTTTGTCACCGAAGCAATTCAATCCTTCAAATCAAATTGGCTCTTACTATTACTTTGCAGCATTAATTACTAGCTTTTGTCTCTCTGAAAAAAATAAGAAACCTTATTTCAATTTAAAATACAAAGGGCCAGATCTATATCCCATGCAAACCACAGTAGCTATATGGGCTCATATGCAGCTCTGCTGATTGCCAGTAGATGGAAAATTGTCCTGTAATGTTTTTTAAGTACAGTGGAAAGAAGTTTAGTAGTTTATAAACTATAATTCCTTTGGAACTGCTACTGTATCTTTCAAAGTTCTAAGAAAAAAATAAGTAAGTCTTTAACAACCCCCAAAATCACTGCAAATTAAAATGGTTTCTGAAACTTATTTTTTAAAAAATAGAGACTTACGTACTAATTCTGCAACCAACAGAAGGGACATAGGTCTTCCCTCTCTTGCTCTCTTTTTTTTCTTTAAGTAAGTGCATTACTAGAAGAATTTTCTATTCAGTTACAATAAATTGATCTTGCATTTAAAGTGCATATTAAATCATTGGTGTGAGTGACGTAACATTATTATATGTCAGGAAAAAAAAAATCTATATTATGATAGTTGTTGACAAATGACAATATTATTTTCCAGCTAAGCATGAGGTGTTAATGCTGCTAAATGGCTGCAAATGTTGACGTTAAAGGCTGCCTGCTGGCCATTTCCAGGTGACATATCTGGGGATTCAGGGCTATTTCATTTTCCAGCCTTTTTTAAGGCTTCAGGCCCCATCCATAAATTACAGCTGATGACAAAAGTGGAAGCTAACAGTGGCAAAATTAGGCCCACAGGCAAAATAATTATATATACAGCCTTTAGCAGTGAGGGAGAAAGCCATCAATCAGCCCCCAATTATTCACTAGTTAATCAGCTCTGCCCTTCCTTTATTGAAGGGTTACAGTGTAATTAAGTTGGCAGCATCCTTTTAATTCATCAAACATACAACACATGGCGGTGTTTGCTGCAATCAGGGGACAGCACCTTTGTGTGCCTGACCCCTAGCACTGCTGTAGGAGAGGAGGAGAAACTTCAGAGGTAAGAGGGACTATTTATGTGAAAGCAGAGCAGCCCCTGATCTGGCAGTGACGCAGTGCATTAGAACCATTCCTGCAATTCACAAGTGAGATAAACGTGTAAGTTCAGTTCATGCATAAGTTCAGGGGGTGCAACCACTCCAGAAAACTTTCAGTTATTCAGTTTATTGCCATATTGCTTCGGAGAGGTGGTTCTAGACCATGGCATTTATGGATATAACCCTCCACATCCCTCTTGCCAGCAATCCCATTCTGATAATGGGGCGGCAGCAGAGAGCTGAGCATCCTCTGGGGTCCCTGGTTTGATGACCACAACACACAGGCTGGGAACATCTGAGCCAGCAAAGCAAGCACAGCCAACATATACCTTTCTCCAAGAAATGATTTTGTGGAATCCAGGTTTAAGACAATAACATTAGCAACTATTTAAAGGCAGTATGTATTTTTGTTTCCTCTCTCAGGTTAATGGCATTGGATTTTTATATTATGCAGCAGATTAGTATTTTCAGTGTTTTTTGCCAGCAAGGAAGTATTTGGACATTGATTTTATCTCACAAGTAATGGAAATTAATCAAGATACTGCATTTTTGTATTCACACTAAATTTTAAGCTGTGAACATCTGAAATTGTTATGGCTTCTGTGTTTGTGTGTAAACCCAACTAATGCTGTATACCTTACGCACCTTTTTTTCTCCTGTATTTACCTGGCCCTTACTCTCTTTTCTTGCCACCTCTACTTTCTACTCACAGTATCTTTACAGATGTTGAAAGATCCTTTCTACCTTGCAGAATAGATACAATTATTTGTTCATAACAAAGTCCATGTTTCTAACCTCCTTGTAATAATGAAGTTTTATGCAGTCATTTTCTATACTGCATGATGTGGGCAACCAAACCCGAAACCCTCCACAGCTCAATGCACTATGAATTTCGATATTTAGAAGCATTGGCTTTTTTCACAAAAATCTTTATTGGATTGAATGGAAGTGAAAGAGCATTACCCTGCTTGACCCTTTTTAATGGTTAATTTACCTCATTCGGTCTGATTGAAGATATTGAGAAGTTTCTCACCATATACCAAAATACCTTTCCTGAAGATTAAAACAAATTGTATTTTGTTTAATATTGGTTGGTTTGGCGTGGGGTTTGAGGGTGGGATGGAGGACAGACAAGAATCACATGTCACGTGTCCATGTTCATACCTCTTGGTAGAGTGCAGCCTTGATCAGATCTGGCCAACAACTGTCAGCAGCCCCACCAGCCATCCCTTCTGGACCTTACTCTACTCTTTTGACATGATATGGAGCCTCACCAAAGATTTGTGAGGACAGATAAACATGAAAGGTGGACATCATTTGTGCTATTCCTCTTTTCAGCAATTTCACCTCACCGACTATGGCAACTTTGCGATGTTCCACAGCCTCTGGAGCTGGAAGCTTAGACCAAGAGAGGAAGAACAGAAAATGGAAACATTGGCTTTCCTGGCCACAAACTCTTACAGTCTAAGTTATCAATCTGAGTTGCCCCAGCATCTAAGGGAGCCTGATGCTCTTAAGTCACTTTGGCTTTTCTGACCACTAAATAATTATTTGACAAGATACCACCATCTTAGTCTAGGAATCAGCTTGGTTTGCCAGATCTCATGGAAAGGTCCCTCTCACAGCCACTTGCAAAGATTTCTGATCCTGATCTGCAATGATGTGATCCATTTTCCTAACACTACTGGAGACTAAACTGAGACACCAAAGGTCAATATGAGTTACTGAAAAATCTGTTCCAACAAATAAATTTGCATAAAGTTATATTCTTGCTAATGAAATACCAGTATTAACTGTTTATTTGTCTCCTAGTTGTAAGGACACATCTTTTTTTTCCTGGGTTGTTCTTTTTTTATTACAGAAACAGGCTGCGCAATTTAGATCCTGCATTATCTCAATGCCAAAAAGTATCATCTTTTCCTAAAGAAAAGCATGCCATATTGCAGGCAACCTAAGTCATAACTCAACACAATCATGTCATAATATAATATTATACAATGAGATTCTATCTGTTGTTATTGAGGGTCATTGAATTCCGTCTGTCAGTGTTATGTTATTGAATAGGTTCAAGAAATAGTTTGTGCTGATTGTCGAAAAGTATGTTTAGAAGCTGTCACTATGTTGATGTCCTTCAGGGTTGCGTTTGAATTATGCAGATAAATAGGATCAAGCAGCATAATGTAGTGAAGTACAATTCCTGATAGAAACCACAGAATAAAGTTTATATGAAATTTGAGGGGGGGGAGGGTGGTGGGAGGTGAGTGTGTGTTGTGGGAGGAAAGGGGAAGGGAAGAGAAGTCTTTGCACATGCTGTCTCTGTTTTAAATGTAAAATAAATAAAGCACATTTAGATTTCCTTCCAGTAAACATACATTGCAATGCCAAATGAAAAACAATAGCCGAAAAAGAAAAGCTTCATTATCCACTGTGAAAAGTTGCACATAAAAAGAACAATAATGTTTTACAGGTGTATTAATTTTTAAAAATATACAAAAAATTATTCAAACCCATCAGGTCAACATGGTCAAGGAAAACATCATTTTGGGGCAAAATTCATATCAGGGTAAATTGCCATCTGCAATTTTTAGTTGCACAATAAAAAAGTTCCTAACAGTGGGTAAGAATGTAAACCACATCATATTTTTAGCTAACTACCTAATTTTGCCATTTTAATACACAATTTAAAATTCATTGCATCTTGGTTAATAAAATAAATTATCCATTTGGAAAAAACACAATTCAGTGTGCCTACTGGAGCTGAAAACAAAAGTGCCAGTTGCAATTGTATATTTTGTTTAATTTGAATAATGTTTTGTTTTCATATATTTTCTATTACGAATATTTTAGTCATGTTCCTATGACTGCATTCACTTTTCATGGATAATTTTTAAGTAACAAGATAATGAACACTAAGGAAACACGTATTGTGTGCAAATTTATTCTCTTGGCTGTTTGGCTTAGATAATATAATGAAGTATAACCAGAAAAAGCACAAGCTCTCCCACTATGTTTCTAGCTAAGACACTTCACATGAGTTAATCACTCAATTTTTCTGTTGCTGGTAAGAGATATCACCATCTTCTTCAGCAGAATTTGGCAAAATTCTTTCTAATTGCTATTTTCTAGTGATAACTGGTTTCCCAAGAATATTACTCAGAGAAATTAATGAAGAAAATAAATAATTCAATCATCTTCAGGTTCTGTATAATCAAGAACAGATATTGTTTAGGTTACATGATCATAGTCTCTATCTGGATATTCATATTTACTTATGGAGAACACCAAATCAATTCAAGTGCACATACTAATAGTTCCCAAGATAAGTTTGGATCTAAATATGTCTTCTATAGTAGAGACACTGAGGATAGAGTGGAATTAGAGAGAAAAATGCCTTGAAGCTTTCTGGTACTACTCATGTGATTCCTCTTTCCTCTTCACAAAGCCACATTTCATCTACCTATTAATAGCCTGGAAAAGAGGTTATTTGAAATAGTTATGAAAACACAGCACTGATCAATCTGAAAACTGCATATTTTCAATAACTCCTGAACAGTCACAGAACAAGTACCAAAATGAGTGCTTTCACATAAACATTAAAAATTATATTCTACCTGACTTTTTAAGCACACAACTTGAAATAATATTTGCGGAAAACCAAAATTCCTTATAGACAATTGCAAAAGAGGAAGAACAGACTAAGAAATAGAAGTGAATTATTTTCTTTGATTGGCACACAAGGCGAGAAGTGGTCCTCACGGTATGCAGACTTTTTTTACACAACAAAGTTTCCTGCTTGTTGATCTCATAGCAAAAATATCACCTTTCTGTGATTTGTCCAAAAATAGAACCCAGGAAATGTATTAGTTAAAAGGATAAAAGCTACAAAACCTTTATGGAATAGGTATCTAAATGGCCCAATATTATATTCCACCAGCCAATTCATCACAACAGTGCACTATTCATACCTGAGAATAACAGACATAAGCATAGTGTGAGTTAACAGTGAAAGAGAGGAAAACTTTGCATTCTCTTTGTATGGACTCAAAGGGGAATATTAAGCTGAAAATCTACATTACATATGTAAGATGGTAGCATAGCTCTTAAGAGAGGATTTTTCTTTGCATTCACACAGCAAGAAAGTGTTTCAGCCTAATGCATTAGATTCATTTGCTTTGTTGAGTCCAGCTAATGGGATGAAGATAAAGGGACTTCCAGGCAGAAAACCTTGTTAATCAAAACCAATTTGGGCCACTTGTACATGTTGTTCTGTCTTTCTGAGTAAGCACATATATTTTTCACAAGAAACATACGTGCACACAATCAATGAATTGCAACAGATTGTGTTTAATTTTTGGACAGCTACTCATAGACTGCGTTTATGTTTTTGTCTCAGATACCACTTATAGACAGATTTTCCATCCCTAAACCAAAGTCCCTTATTTTTTAGAAAGACTTATTCCTATTTTTAAAGTTTATTTCCAAGATGTAGTTATAAATGGATTCACTTATATTTTGCAGAAATTTGTGTAACATGCCTAGCAGAAACCAAGTTCTCATCCTGTAAAGAAAACCTGAGGAAAATCACCTAAACCTGTGTTTAAAGCCAAATAATTTTACATGTTGTAGGTACTTGTGATACATTAATGATTGGTAACTTGATCATTCTAATACATTATCTTGAGACAAGGTTGAGGACTGTGCCACCACTGAGGCAGGCATGAGAAAAGAATACGTGGCCAATATGCATTTTGATCTCTTTGGAAATGTCATCTTTTCCACAAATTATTAAGATTGTATGCTGCGATAAAAGACACGAGGAGAGACTGTTAATATTAAAAAAAACAAGCAACAATAACTAATGAAGCATTCTAATGTCTGCAAGTGAGAAGTAAATGTAAATTTACCAGGGACAATTATTAAAAGTAAAAGCAGAAAAGTGTTGAAGGCAGTATCTTGCACTTGTGTAAAATGCATGAAGTGATGAATTCTTTGCAGAAGCCATTTTTATTTGGTTTAATAAATCCTCTCTTACCATTACAGCCCAAAGACAGACAGTAAGAATAAAAGCAGGCAATATTTCATCTTTTACCTGTTTACATAGTCCTCTGCTTTGCTCTTACACTGTATTTACATTTAATTACAAGGTCAGAGTTAACACCTTATCACTGTATCTATTCAACTGCTAACATTTCACTTATGTTTAAACATGTTTTTCCTGGAATGATGCACCTAATAATACATTGGCATTAGGGCCAGCATCCTTGAACAGAATATTAAACATCACCATCTCTGAAGCCTACCTTGTACTTGGTGCTGCTGAGTAAAGTTCAAGCAGCAGGCTTTTTTTATAGCCTTAGGTTAAGTGTAGCAGAGGTCAGCATGGAAGAGGGCTCTGGCAAGGCCACCCTGGAGGCTGCAAGGGACAAGGAATGAGCACAGCCAATGCTCCAAAAGGAAACCAGGAGAATGGGAAGCATTAACAGGGCAGCAGAAAATGCTCCAAACCACCAGCTTCAGAATGCAGGAGACACAGATCAGCTACTGAACTGTGATGCTTTTTTTTTCGTCGGGGTTTTTTTGTTGCTCTTTTTAAACAGGAGCACAAAGCAGTTCAGGCTTTGCTGTGCAGCAGAAGCTTGCACCATTAGTTTGCTGTCTGCAGTAGCTTACAGCACTAAATCTCTACCCTCTTTTACATGCTGCTGTCTCTATTTGCCTTAATTTCTCCTTATTCTTTGGATGTAGAGAGGCTGCATTAAGGCAGGCCGGTGTACAGCAACAGTAGATTAAACACCAAGCCTGCCTGTGCTCTCTTTTCTTTGCAAAGTCAGGCAAACTCTGTTGTCAGATTGTTCATGTTCATCTAGATACATTTAAAACTCTGTTTAGTCTGGGATTTAGATCTCCATCTGTTTATAATTCCTCAAAAATCTCATAGCAAAACTAAAAACCTGCTTGAAGACAGAGTAAAGTGAACAGAAAGTTTTGCACAGTTTCAAATTAATAAAATCACCTTCTGAAGTCTGCAGAAAGAAACACAAAACTGTCCTTAGGATTTCAAACTCCAGTGAACTTAGTGCTCTGCATCCCTAACAAGCCTTGTAATCAGACCAAGGGGCTTCTTGGTGGACACTGTTGGGCATTTTTGTACCACTTTAGTAAACACACTTTTTTTACTCCACTTACTTTTGTTTGCATGGTCCATGTATTTCTTTATCTGTGTTTTCAAATGCTGTTACTCTCCCCCCACAATATTTCTGAAGAAAGTTGGAAACTCAGTAACTCAGTATTCCCGAGACAACCTACAATAACATCCAGCTCAGGATTGTAACGAATACTGAGTCAGGAAAGGGATTTAATTTCTAGTGGGTAATTGCAAACAACAAGGGAAATATTATTTTTTAAAATTAAAATAAATACCTTAATGGTATATGATTAAAATAATGTGCCTAGTTTACACAGGCCTAAAAAAAGGCGATAATCAGATTTTCTCTCTTTAGGGATACGTTCTTGTTACCAGTACAGGAGGATTAATCATACTGAGACTGCCTGTTGGAGTTTCCCTTAAAAAATGGTCCCTTTGTCCCCATCTATCTGGAAGCCTCCCTTCATCATGCCTGCTCAGGCTCTGAGAACCACCACTTCCCAGCTCCCTTCCAATGGCCACTTCATTGCAGAGATATGATGAATGGTATGCAACTTCTCCTTCTCTCCTTAACACTGGTAAGTTAGTTCTTAGCTCATCCCAAAACTACTGTATACACATCTGTAAACACCATCCACTGCACTTTGCCTGAATGGGCCGCCTCCTGCATCCACATCTGCCTTGCCAGCACAATGCCTTATACAGGAGCTTCCCTAGAGTATGTAGCACAAGGCTCATAATAGGACAGGATTAGACCAGCTGGAGGAAAAAAACCCAGCTACAAGAGATAAGGACAAAGAGCTCCATTTCTGTGAGGAGCCAGTGCAGCATGCTGACCTCAGGCAGGGAGGGATGTAAAGCCAGCGCTGTGGGTTATGTGAACTCCCATTGAGAGTACACCAAGAACAGGTTTGTGGGTCAGTATATTGGAGTAAAGCTGCAGTGGTAAAGCCTGTCATACATCTGCACGGTTCTCATTTAGCAGGTGAGCCTCTGGATAGAAAAGAAAATAAATAACCAGCACTGAAAGCAACAGTCCTGTCCTCTATTCTGCAGGTCATATTAGTTATATACACTAAGTAAGGCAATGAGAAAATAATGGCATGCAATGTAGTTAAAAGTGAATGCCTGCTTCCTTTTGTTGTTCATCAGTTAACAATACGACATTATAGAGATGCTTTATGTATTTATTGAAAGGGTAGAAACATCTATTAAAGCTCATTTTAGCTGTTGTTAGTGCTATCAGGCTTGTTCTCTTCTGCCATGAACTGGAACATGACTGTCAGCAAGCGATGAATGATATAGGCAAATGATTTTGCATCATTTGAGATACATACAGAAATATAATCATACCCAAGGTCAAACATTAGAAAAAGGTTGGGCATTTGGGGCAATGAAAGCAATGCTGTCAGATATTGAAATCTCAGCAGGAGATTCAGCTCCATTAAAACTGAATACACAATTACTTTCAGCTTGGTACTTTCCATGCATGTATAACTAGTTTGTTCATCTTCATGCCCCTTGTGCTAGTCAGAAAAGGTAAAGGTTGAACATTTTGAGGAATGGGTATGATACTCTTTTCTTAGGAGTCTGAATAATTGATAAAATGACTATATAACATATATGCAACTAGTGTATCACTTCAACAATTAATCTGCCTTGAAGAAGCTGACCTAAGAGATACAAATAATTGGCTCTTTCCAGGTATCTTCAAATTCTCCACAAGTATTTGGGTGACTTTATGTGAGTGGCCTTCCAGAAGATGCTCCTTTGGTGATCAGGAAAAGAAACACTCAGTATGCCTTCTAAGCAGTGCCATTGGAGTAGTGCAATGAAGAAACAGAACCAAAGAAATGAGAAGAAAAACTAATGAAAGATCATTTGGAGAATTAATTGTAATTGGATATTTAAAATGGCAAAGAAGAAGGATGGTGAGAAAAGCGTCTCTCAGAATGGGATTGCACAGGGAGAGCTGTGAGAAACTCCTGGAGTTACTGGTGTAATTCTTTGGCTTCACCCATTAGTTGTACAGGTATAAGACAAACTCCATGTGCACTTGGCTACTTGCACTACATTCTGCCTGTTAATGCATCTCTGGTAAGACACTCTAATCTTAGAAATGCCCAATCAACTTCAAACAACAAATACTTATGAAAAAGTCATCCTTTTAAAGGATGTTTCCTCCAAATCTTGGCTTTTTATCCAAGAGAGAGAACTAGCTCAAGTTATCATTCAGGCATTTCAGAGTCCAAAATCAGTGACAGACCAGTATTTTGTGATCTCAGAATTAGGCTAAACGAATAAACCTTCTGATCTTGCCTTAGAAACTAAATAACTCTAGTAATGTTGGGAAGATAATAGATTTTTATGTGTTTTTGTTATTTCTGAGATTTCTACACTGGAATAGAAGGAGTAGCCTAACACAAAAGATCCAAATTTTACAAAACCCAAAACCCTAATAATTTTAAACTTATGTTTCCCTGTTATTAATTTTAAGATATTCCATGTGAGACTGAATTATGTGGTTATAAAGTTTCATGTATTGTCAAGAGCCACCACAAATCTTCTGTTCATCTGTGTACTTGACACCATCATTTCTTGATCCACCACTTACAATTATGAGTATACATGTAACATGTAATGCCAGAAATATGCAATTACTTTTACCATGTGCTTTTGACACATTATCATGCAGAGTTCAGGCAAATTAGTTTCTAACAGTACTCCCCAAGTGTCTAATTCACACAGAATTTTTAAGAAGCAAACTTTATTAATAAATAATACATATTAATATTCAATTATTTTGTTATTTATTAGAGTTATAATAAATAAAAATATCTATGCTGTGCTCCTCAACTATTCCAGTCTGATGAGCAAGAAGATACTGATTCACATTACCAGCTGCAAATACCAAAGAAATGTTGGGAACTTCATTTTCCTTTCCCTGCTTCACCACTGGCAGATAGGTAACACGTCACTTATTCACTTTGAAATTCCCAGACAACTTTGTGTGTGACTGTTCTTTTTATATGTAACTCAAAACATAAGTAGCAACAGAAAACATGACACAAGGCTTTTTGAAATGACCTGTGTCTTTTTTTTCTTGTTTCCCCATGCAAATAACACAATCCTCCCTAGCCAACATATCTCTCTTCATATACTTCCAGCAAAAACTACAACAGCTGTAGGAACGTGGTGTGCCACTTACTGGAATTAAAAGTGTGCCAGGGCAGCACTGACAACCAGGTGATGTTCTCTATACCCAAAGCCACAGCACAACGTGTTACAAAGATGTGACAGTCATGCATGCACCCAAGTGTCTGGTTTTCTAATGTATTTGGTCTAAAACAAGTTGTTTGCCTCCCTGCAATCTCTGCCTCTTATGATACTGACTACCCTCCTCACCTCTCACATGGTACCTAAGCAGATCAGAACCATTACAGTTTTTTCATGCTTTAGAAGAGAAATAAAAGTTACTACCTGTTACAGCTCTGTGGTTTACTGCATGTTTCACAGTCAGCTTCCTCCAGGGAGCATCTCATAAGCCATGGACCCCAAATGTCATTTTTCCCTACATCATCCTGCCTGGGCATCGTGGTGCAGAGGCTGAATTTCCCTTACAGCCTGCTGTAAACTGTCCTCCTCATGCTGACCCAGTATTTCTTCTTGCAACATCTTCTTACAAGACACAAAAATTACCATAATGCATAGTTCTGCTTCTTTAAAGGCAAAAATATATTTGTTTTGATGAACATCTCCTAAAAGAACAAACTGGCTTGACTGTGTTACCCTGTACCATAAGAGATACACATTCACATTTCTTAATACCAGACAGTGTCTCCTGACCCAGCCCATCCCCTTCTTTCTTTAAGCCAAAACAAGACAACTATTAAAATATTTAATTCTTCTACTTGGCCAAAGCTTGCTGATTTACAGCAGTTACTTCCTCTCCTCTTCCCTGGGGAGTCCAGTGGCTCAAGTCATGCGCATAAATGCATGCACATGTACGTGTGTACATGTGTGTCCCTATATGTGTAAAGAAGAAATCACCTAAAGCGTTGGTAATCTTTTCCTATTTTTAATTTTATTTTTCACTGCTCCACACATTCATGGCATCTAACACATCTCAATGGTCTTTGAAGTTTCCATGCTTTCAAGGTCTCACATCTGTCGTGCTATCAGTACCCTGCCACAGATGAAAAGAATATAATTATGGATTTAGTGTAATCATTGATTTCTGGGCTCCAAACCATTCAAAGAAAGGTCACAAGTCCACATGGCTGCCCCTTAGGAAAAGGATTTGCATTTGACTATTTTATTTAGCTGAAGACACCCCCAATTAAATGTAGAGACTTCTCTTCGGACTCTGCACCTGAGGCAACTTGAAGATGACGGATCAATCTTCCCCAGCCAACTGTGTCTTATTTGTACCAAGCTGACACTGCTCCCACCTGTTACAGGCAGTAGCATTGACTTTTTGCTCACCAGCCCCCTTTCATTTGCCAGGCAGCATCTCCCTTTGGAGAACTGCCACAGCAAGACGTGGTGGACGTGCATCTGAGGAGCTGCACTTCTGGGAATGTGGCAGGGTGCCAAAAGATTGAGCCTGAAGCAGGGGAGCTGCTGTCAAATCTTCAAGCATTTAACTTAGTGCAGCTCTTGGAGATCCACAGTGCAGATGTAAAGACATAATTTTGCCCACAGTGTTTGGATTAGCAGTAAATCTACTAATCCAACAAAATATCCAAGGGGGCATGGCTAGATCTATGGGTTCATAAATTTACACCACTCCTTTTATTATTCTGGGCCCCAGATGGTTTCGAATGGGCACTGGCATAATGAGATCTTGGAAGACATTATTATATTCTTAGGTCAAAATCTCAGTCCAATCTCTTTTATCAGGCTCAGAGCCTTTGTGTCCCTGAAGTGCTAATACTTTATGCTGATTGACTATGCGGCCTTCAGTGGGAGTTCACATTATTTTTGATACAATTATTATTGACAGTAAAAACTCCACCAAAAAAAAGAGTCCCATTTGATATTGCTTATGGTATTATACTGTCTGGAAAATACAATTCCTGAGACCTTCATTATAGTTATATTTTCATAACAAAACAGATGAGAGGGGGGAAAGGGCAGGATAAAAGTATTATTTTAGTAATGGGAAGACAAAGTATGAGCTTGATTATAAAGACTTGTGAGCTTTATAAATGCATCTTTGAACTAAGCAAGGCTTGCCTTCATTTTTTTTCCCCTCTTTTTTAAAATAAATGGTTCTTTGAACCTGGCAGTTGTAAGGAAGTGAAACAGAACAAACTTTGAAAAGTGTGCTTGTCTGAGTATCCTTACACCATATCTGGCTGAGCATACAGGTGGCCAAGCACAGAAAGTTCCTGCCAATTTCTAAAGTTACACTTTTATCCACTAAACAAGCATCCTGATCCGGGTTACCAAATAGGGCACTCAACAGGAGCCTCAGAGTGCACATATTAAATATCACTTATTCCACAGCCTGGACCATCCAGCTTAGTAGAGCTTGATCTAATACTGTTTCACCCTTTTCCTGTGCTCACTGGATTTCGGGTAATGAACCTTCCCAGGAGACTACTCTCAGAAAGTATCTTCTTGTACAAGAGTTAATGCACATGCTTCTATTTTAAAAAGCACATGTTCAGCACATTTCACTTTTGTGAAATGGAATATGGTTCAAGTTTGTTTCAATAAAAAAAAAAAGGGGGGGATTCTGCTGGAATGACTTATGTCAAAGTGCAAAAGGTTTTTTACACAATGAATAGATTTTTTTTCCCCTTTTGAGGGCCAAAGAGGAGACATTAAATTAAATCTTTCTGCCACGAAAGCAGTTGCTGTTTTACACACAGAGAATCTACGAGGTGGCTTGTTATGAATTCTCCATCTTTGTATTTCTTTTAGATTAGACTGATTTAATCTAAGAGTTACATCAAGAAAGCCAGACCTTGTCTTTAATGAGAAACTTAATATGTATTCACAGTAAACACTTTAAATGTCAAAGATTAATGGACGGTATTCAAAGGCCATTATTATAGTAACTATGCTTGGCAAAAGAGCAGTAATTCTTTTAAAGGCACTTTCAAAAAAAAAAACATTAAACAATAATAATAAAAAAATCCATACAGTGTATCTTCATACAGGGGAAGGACAGTAAAAAAAACCCTACATAAGCAGCAGCTCCAAAATCAAGCTTTGGCAATGACTATCAGCATGAAAAGAAGTATGAATTGTACGAATATAGTGCCAGATACTAGTGACCCTTATGAACAGAACAGATTTGTATTCAGCCTTCTTTCCCCCTGAACTACTGTTTAAACCCATGACAGCATCAGCCCTGCTGAGCTCAGCTGTTGCCTGCTCTGCACTATATTCCTTCAGGTTCTCCTCACCCAAAGAGACATCAGCCATGTTCATACATATCCATCCCCCAGGAGTAATTTCTTAGTGCATAATTTAAAATTTCTACATAACAAAACTTATCATTTAGTGTTATTCTTTGTATAAAAAATCCTAATCTTCTACCTTATCAGCAGAAGCCTCTTCCTTAGGTGTTTCAATGTGCCCACTCCGGCTTCCTTACCCAGGGTCCAAGGGCAAAACACAGTGCAGGGACTGTGATGGAATAGCAGCTCAATGCAGCAGGCCAGTGAGGGTGCTGGGATCACTTTTGCTTGAGCTCTGACTAGATTCCACTTATTAAAAATCTCAAGTCTCTCAGTTTGTTTCCTCCCCCACCTGATAACTCCCTGCACTCTGATCTATCTTCTGTCCAAACACATAAAAAACATCCTACATTTCCATACACACTTTATGTCTGGTATACCACAGTCTATTTGCAGATCTATGGTGGACACATACATTTTTCTTAGCAGTATTTAAGGAAAACACATACAGTGACTTCCTAAAGATCCTCACACGTATTCCAGCATGATTACTGTTCACTGAAACAGAAGGTGGAAAAGCTCTGGTGTGCCTGAGTGAAGATCCGTCTTGATATGAAAGGAATTGCTTCATACATCAGTCACAAAATCGAAGGCTGTGACACCATGGTGTTTATCAGAAAGAATAAAGCCTCTTCAAGCTGGCTCAGTTCTTATTTGCAGTCAGGGATATGTCTATCAATTTATAGATAAGTTTATTTAATTGCATTTAGAATCAATTAAAGCAGTTCATTTATATGGAACGATGAAGCAACCAAAAGCTACTCTTTACTCATTCTCTACACTGAGAAACATCTTATTTGGCAGCAGGATTGAATTTTAAAAGGAAATTATAGTAGTTATATTCATGCATACTCAAAGGCAACAAAATTATTCCTTTTCAAACAGATTGAGAGAGATCAAATCCTCCGGTTTATGCAGGTCCAGTTTCAATAGCCAACTAACAGTGCCATGCTATTTTACCTGGATGTGCAGAAACTACTTAAGTTGAGAAAATAAGGTACTTTCTTTATACAGGTGTTGTTACAGAACAGATTCACTTGAGAAAAATAAGTAATTAATGCATATTTATATAATTTGCTGACTAACCTTTGTATTTGCTATTTCATTTCAGGTGCGTTTCTGCTCCAGTCTCAGCTGCCTATGGTTTAATATGGAAGAATACAGCACAGATGATAACCTGCAACCATGAAATGTCCAGAATTATCCTTAAATGATTCTTAGAGAGCAGGAAATGGTACAAATATTAATTGGTTCTGACTTATTTTGCTCTGAAGTATACATCTCTTGTTTTGTAGCCAGCTGATAATAAAAGGATATAGTTCTTTGTCAATGAATAGTGACAGCAGTGGAGGGGCATGAAACCATTGCTGTACACCCAGGACCTGGCTTTCTGCTAAGTAATTCCACTGCAAATGAGATCTGTCTCTGCTGAAGTCAACAGCATTTGCACTGATGCACAGTGTTGTACCTAGGAATAGATGAGGTCCATACACTGCACATGTAAATGAAGAAAGTGTCAGCCCTAAAAATTTGCTATTGATACCCACCAGCCAGAGCAGCCACTTAAAGGGTTGTGGCATTGATTATCTGTCGAGTACACGCTCCAGCTCTTGACTCACATTTTTCAGATAACAGCAGAAATGAACAAGCTTTTCATCTGAAGCATGCCAAGTAGTTAAAAAAAAAAAGGAAAAGGATAATGATTCTTCAGTGAGGCACAGTTTTGCCACCTTGTGTTTATGGAATTCTTCAATCTTCCTACGAAACATTCACCAGCCAAAGACTGACAATGTTTAGAAACAGTCAGGATCAGCCTCCTAAAAGTTATTACCTTCATCTTTTCCTTTGGAGAGAGCTATCTGGCTATTACTCTGAAAGAAATTTTAAAAAGCATTCATAGATCACAAATGAGAAATCGTGAAAGCCACAAAATTGCAAAACCAACCAAACAAAAAAAACTTTACTACCGCATTTCAGTATCTGGATTCAAATAACAAATGCACTTGTTGTCATAGCATATGTAAAGATGCTAAGAAGAGGTACAGTATGTTTGATATTAAACAGTACATTAAGAACGTGCTAGCAAAAATTCTACTAATAACCATAAAAAAAATCATTAGCAGTTGTCTTCTCAAGTTGAAAATTTGCTTTTTTGTCGTTGGCTGTATTTGCCTTGATTTGCATTTAAGAAGAAAATAATCCAGAAATGATAGCCCTTCACCTCTCTACATTTTTTTCTCCCAGCAAAATCTAGCTGTTAGGTATCTTGGAGCCACAGGAACACATCAGAAGCCTAAGCAGTACGTACGCTGCTGTCTCATGTTTGGGGATCAGCCAAACGAGATGTCCCTCAAAAAAGCGTGAAAGTGGAGGTCATCCCCTGTACTTGCACCCAGTTGCTGGACTATTTTGAATTGCTGAGGATGAGCTACTTACTTTAATGATGTTATAATGCAATGAGGTTAGATCCATGCCTACTGCAACTGCTTTCCAAGGAGTCAGAAATGAAAGTAACAAGAATCTGTTTTTCTTGCATTTAATATCTTAGGTCACATCCTTTTGCTCCATTCAGATCACAGAGATTACAGAATACTCTCTCTCCTCCCAAAAATTTGAATCTTCTTCTCACATGTGATATTGTTAAAATTGTTTTCTGGCCTCTTTTCAGAAGGTGGCTGCTGAATGATATACACTGAATACTAACTAAAATGAAACTTAAAATACCTTGTGTTTGGTGCTTGTTCCATTCCGCTTTGGAATGTGATAATTCTACATGTTCAGAAGGCAAAAAAAGTCCTTTAATTAGTAGGTGAGTACATAAAGTCAATGCTACTGTAACCTTCAAAAAGCAGCTAATTTGTAAGAGGGAGCTTTGCTGGGTGCTCCTGGCACTATGAAAATAAAGTAGCACATAAACAGGTGTGATAAAGGACAGTACAAGAAATCACTGTATTTCTGTTTCTAGGATCTATTGTTATTGAGAAACGGATGGATACTCTCAACCCAAACACTAAGATTATGCAAAACTAACCGATGCAGCTTGAAGCAAAGCAAGAGAATGAGAGATGCCTAAAACAGAGCCCAAAAAGAAAATGTTAGAAAACATGTATTTTCCAATAAAGCAGGTGAATAAAACAATTGATAATTGAGATAAATTTGAATCTGGATTTTCTCATGAGAATTGCCATTCTATTCACAGTACTGAAGATGGTGAATAACAGTGTGGCTGGATTTTGTTTTTGCTTTTGTTATGGTTTGGTTTGTTGGGGTTTTTTTTCTTGGGGGGAAGGGGTGTTTTTTGATTTTATATTTTGGGGTTTGTTTTTATTTTAAGGATTCCATCAGATGTGATCTTCCTTAAAATTATTTTTTTTGGAGGGGATTCCACATTTTGATTGCTCTTGCTTTAGTCACAAACTGCTCATGGGATGGAGGAAAGTAGCTCAAAACCACTTTTCAACCTGAACAGCTAAAAATAATTTAACCATTTTCAGCAAATCCTGAAGTTTTGAAATGCTCTATTTTACAAGATCTATTCCTTTCCACAGAGAAAGACCACCAGGATACAGCTATACTAGAGCTCTTGTCCCAGTATTTTGCCTAAGGCATTGAGAAAGCTTTAGGCATCTTCCTCTGGCCAAATTTTGCCCCAAAACATCAGGCTTCAGTATCTTCAAAATTATCTGCATTACCAAAACTGGACAAAATTCTAGCGCTGTCAGGCTTACTGCTGACATTTGTCAGGAGGACATCAAAGAAGTAAACCACTTTTTTTTTTATGCACGTGGACATAGCAAAGCTGCATTGATTGCACTGTAGTACTGCATGGGTCATGATTGTAGCATAACTCTTCTATGCTACATGACAATCTAAGTATTTCACCATTTCTATTTTACCATGAGACATCCAGGCCCAGGTTTCAAACCCTGTTCATATACTGCTACAAGACTAAGTAAGTAGATACCTACACCCAGCTCCCAAAATTGACTTAGCATCCAGACATCTAGGATTTGCTGAGAGTAGTTAATGTATGGACAGTTCAGCCATTATGTATTTTTGGCTGCTTTGTCTCCAAAATGAGTAGTACAACTTAAAGCTTTACAGTGACAAGAACCTTCAATTGTTCCCTGAAACCAAAGACCTAACCATTGAGGTACAGCAATTCACATGTCTTAATCTATTACTGACATATGCATGCATATCTGACTTATAAAATTCACTGAGTGGCTAAATGCAACTCATTTGTTCATAAAGAAAGTAATTTTGTCTGGAAAGTTTACTGCAACTGCATTATTATTTTGGAAGTATTTTTATTTTATTTTATTTTTTTATTTGCTAAAAGACTAAGCATTATCTACTAATAACATGAAGATGCAGAAAAGAAAAGGTCAATTTAATTGGAGCTACTATTTCCTGGGGTTTAAAAGGAAAATGTTGAAGCTAAGATGACATTGACAAATTGCTACTATTTATTTAAATTGTGTAATGCAATCTACCAGTAGTTCTATAATCTGCATGTTTGAAGCAGTTGACCCGTCCAACTAATGCAAACAAATTAGCCTCCCGGGTACTAGCTATATCCTATAAGCCATTAAATATCCTAATCTAACATAATTTAATACACAAACTCTCTAAGCTAAAGTGTTATAGTGAATATGTGTTACAAAAATTACAATATGTGGGGTCTAAGCACAGTGGAGCCCAGGTCAGTAAATTTGTCTTTTCTGTCATTCAGGCCAAGTGAACGCAATGGCAGTGTGGCTTGGATTTCACAGTGCCGAGGCTCTGCCCAGCAGATCTCTTCATTTCAGCATGATTGATTTCCTCTAAAGTCTAGCACTGGTTTAAATATTTTAGTTCAATGGTTCCTACCACTAATATATTGTACAAATTTCATTCCAATAAGTAAATTGGTCCTGTGAAAGTGTTTGCATACTAAATATATTCTAAGAAAATTAAGGCTCTATTATGTCCATTATACACAACTTAGAAAGAACTCAGTATTTCTCACTGATTTATAGAAATGCCAATCCTGAGACATCACAATTCATGCAAATAAACTCACCTGAAAGGAATGAGGCTGTTAGCCTGGATAAAGTATGAACAAAACCTGGTATAATTAGCAAAGTAGTAATTCCCACAGGAACAAAATTTTGGTGTTTTGTGGACAGGGAAAATTGCCTTGCTCTCCATTATGATAAATATCCCAGTAGAAAAGTACATAATTATTATTTTATCATACTGAGATGTATTCTCTCAAACTGACCCATGAGTAATGTCAGCCATGCAGGAGGAAGATCCATGGAACAGGTCTGAGGGCTACTGTGTCTTCCCCTGGATTTCCCTTGCCTTTGGAACAGTCCTTAAAAGATAGTCTAGTCAATACAGTTTCATGAAAGCCAGGAGATACACAAAGGCAACATGGAATGATTAAATCGATCAGGAAAGTAATAGACCTATAACAAAGAAAAGCCAATAGTTATATATCACGGACAGGCTATAAAGTCATTACAGGAGCTTATGGGACCTTATTATGAACTTAATTGCTAAGAAAAATATTCTGGTTACAGAAAAAATATATATATCTATTTTGAACTTTTCTGGAGATAATTAAGCAATAACAACAAAAATAACCTCACAAAACTGAATTCCCTCAAATTATCTAACCATGTAGAAGATTTTTCTAAGCCATTACTAAATTTCCTTTTCATAATCTATGCTTTAAGTGGAAAAAGAGGTCCTATAAATTAGTGATTTTTATAAGAACTGAGCTGAATTACAGTTTTCACAATGAAAAGAAACAGGTAATATCAAGTACCACCTTATAGAAACAAAAATGAGAAGAAAAATAGAGGTTCTTCAGAAATCTGGGAAATTTTGTTGCCAGAATACAGATATTTGTAGCTTCACATGCTTGGTTGTAAAAGGTGCAAAGGATTTGCAGTTATCTGAAGAGACTTAATTTCGATGAACGCAACAGGCAGTGAGAAAGAGCAGAGAAAAATGCTCTGATTCAGAGCATATGACCTTTCTGGGTAGAATCTTCAACAACCGCACAAGATCTTGTATATAGAAAAGTAGAAAATAAGCTTGTTTCATTTTAAATATCCTTGATCAATAAATTACAAACCCAAAGAGTTGTAACAGAATCAGATCACAAGATCTGGATCTCTGCCTCCTGCTGCAGGAACTGACAACGTGTGATGATTTTACCTATCAGAAGTGGTTGTTTTTTTCCCTACAAAATTATCATGTATTTTCCTTTCTCTGAGGAGTAATTAAGTGACTCATGGATGACATCTAGAAAATTGATACTTGTCAGAGGTAAAAACAATGATCAGTGGAAGAGGTAAGTTTACTGTAGGATTGTGATTTTAGTCTTTTTTCAAGTTCCTCTCTAAGTTTGGAACTGTTCTGGTTCTTAACAATCATCTTATTCTCAGCTGATAAATATTAATGTTCCCTGGCTTAAGAGCTTTTAAGCTGAAA
The DNA here is from genome assembly GCA_025447955.1 of Psilopsiagon aurifrons. Lineage (NCBI taxonomy): Eukaryota > Metazoa > Chordata > Aves > Psittaciformes > Psittacidae > Psilopsiagon > Psilopsiagon aurifrons. Next base: position 40,861 of record JAOEHY010033726.1, read on the forward strand.
TTTCATTGCAAACTGATTCAAAAAGTAAGTAGGTCAACATTTCCTGAATTCTGGTTCAAAAGCATATGCTCTTTAATATGACCAATACTGGCTGCTAGTTGCATTTTCCCTTTCTATAGCATACTGCAATGCCTTGGACCTGTGTTAAACATAAAATTACTCTTGAGAAATCCACATTACTTTGCAGGTTAGTTCAACTTAAAGTTAAGATTCAGAGAAACATTTAAAGAGAAACAAATCTGCATTAACATGAATGATAACATATGAGGTATTTTAAATGAACAGTAATTAAAATTTAGTAGAATGATAATATGATAATTAAATAACAATTGTTTGCGCAGGACCACTATTGAGTTTAATAAGTATGTAAAAGATATTAATCTAGCTGTCATGCAATTACCTCATTGAGGGGGAGTGGGAATATGCGCATGTGTGTGGGAAGAACAAATCATGAAATACAAAATCCAGTTTAAAATCTGCATTAAGGTTATGACAGAACTAAATATATATCTATATTTAAAAATAAATCACTCTTTCCTCATCTCAAGCTATTGGGATATTCAGGTAGATACAGTGAGGTGACCTGTGGGCATAAAAAGGGCTGTTGTAGTAGAAGGCCAAGGAGGGGACATGTACAGAGGCATCCAGTGGAAACAGAGACCAACTGCAACAAATCATGGCAAAATACAACAATTTAAATGTTAAATTTTTAAAGAACATCTGGGCATTTATTAAATCACCTGTGTAGTGATACCTTCATGTAGCTAGGTACCAACCACCACACTTAACAAATATCATTTAGCACTCTAAAGAATTATTTACATTACTTGGGCTACCATTGCATTAAGTGCTCAATACACAAGAAGGAAAGCTTTGCACATTTCTATGGGATTTGCACATTCATGAAGTTTTTTGCAAGGTTATTGTGACAATTGTACGAGTCAACTTTACCCTCCCTCCCTTAAATAAAAATAGACACATTTTTCCTATGCATCATAATTTCAACCTGCCAGGTTTTAAAAACAGGAGACGGGATGGTCTTCACATTTTTCTTATAAATTATCCATCCTTTCTGTAACAACTTTGGAAGCAGTGCCAATTCTTTTTTTTATAGCTCAGAGCAGTGATAAAATATTAACCATACTATACATTTATTTTTTCACAGCCCTGTGTAGCAAAAAGGCAATATTTTATGTTTCTGTGTTTACATAGGCATTAGAAGCAGAGAAAGGTGGTAGGAAACTTGAGTTAACTTCCCTGTCCACTGAGGGGGATGGAGTTCACCTATGTTATTCCCAGCAGGAATTTGACAAGCCTGTTCAAAAAAATGCACTGAAAAGAGTATCTCCCACCTTCCTAGCAGGGCTGTCTTAATGTTTAACTAGCCTTTTTATCCAAAATCTTTGCAGCAAAGCAAGCTAGTTTCTTCTTTTCCTAAGCCCAACAGAGAGAAGGAGGTATTGACTTTACTGCCGAACAAACCCAGCTCATTCAGCCCTGTCTCCAATCTACTCTTTCTGCATCTTTCATCATTTTTGGTCCTCTTCAGAGCTTCAATTCCTGCATTGCGTCCTTAAAGGACAGCGTTTAAAAATGGATGCTGCCAATCCCACAGCAGCACCAAGAGCCTGCCCTGCCCTCAAGCTTCAGAAAAACAGGAGAGGCATCTTGGAAAAATGTTTTAAGCACAAACACAAATGAGTAAGAGAAATAGCTTCAAAATAAATTACAGGGGACAGTGATTTTTCCATCGCCTCCCAAGCATTGCTTTATGAAAATTCCAGGTTTTAGGAGCAGAAATATTTTCTTCCTTAAAATACAAACTAGTAGACAAACAGAAAGCTTAATATGTAGAAAAAAGGAAAAAGAAGATGATTGAGGTTAATATCAGGGTTTGCAGAAGCCACATAAAGAAAATAGAGCCAAGTCAGTGTCGAGAGCCCCCACTTCCCCAGCACTGCACCTCTTTCAGTGATACTACAGCAGGGCAGCTCCACAGAGCCTCCCAAGGGAGATTTCTCTCAGCCTGTATTTTTTTTTCTCCCAGCCATCCCTGTGGCCACATTTCAGCACATTCTGAATTGCTTTAATTAATTAAAAGGAGAGAATAATTAATGTAGCAACTCTTATTCTAGTTTAAGCCATCAGAGAGAAGGTAGGAAGAGTGGTGGGGAACAGATGCACCTGAAACCGTGCACTTTTAGTGATGCAAACCTGCTGCAAACCGAGTAAAGAGGTAAATCCAAACAAGTTTATCATTGTTCTGCATCCCCACAAAGCAGCTGCAGGATACTGGTGAGTTCAACTCACAGCAACAGCAGAGATGGAAACCTTTCTAGCAGAGAAAATACTCTCTCTAAATATTAGTAGCTTCTGCAGTACCGTAGGCTCAAATGTGTTGATGGGTCACATAATTTTTGCAGATCACACCGCTAGATATTGGGAAGACTTGCATACCATATGTGCACCTTTATTTTCTTTCAAAATGATCAGTTGTTGAGAGGAAAAAATGAAGAGTTGTGTTTGGGAGAGAAAAAGCAATATGCACTGAAGCTCAAAAACAGACTCACGTTTGAAGTGTCACTTTTCGTTTTTATCACTATTTTATCACCACTAAGGGAAAGTGCTCTGCAGCATACAGAGCACTGCCTTATTCAATAACATGTTAGAAGCAGACTTTTTAGTGTGGAGATAGAAACAAACAAGGGGAAAGGTAGAGGCAGATGATTAAACAGACTGAAAATCCAGGCTGACACACTAGTACCAATTGAACAAAACTGGGGTCAGGAGAAAGGTACAAGAGCATGAATGAGAGCTTAAATACCCACTTTTATAATACAATGTTGGTTTATGTCATTGCATCGCCTTGATTTCATGTCTGTATTCTGCAGATTGTGGAATACATTCCCAATCCCCAATTAGAAGTCTGTAGATTAATGTTTCCACAACTGCAGGCTCATTCAGCAGTCCAAACAGGCTCTGTCAGCATCTTCACCATCTCTGGGGCTGTATAAAAGCACGTTGTTGACTTAGACCACTGGGCCAATTCTCTGAAATGATTTCTTAGATGTTACGCTTTCATATCGCTAAATCTACTTAAAGTTTTTTTTCATTTGAAGATCACTGACCTGGTGCAAGAAAATATTTTCTCTCCATAGGAGGCAGACCTCTTCCCTTCCTGTGACTTTCAAACCACCAAAACTTTGAAGAATTACTGTACATCTTTTCCCACTCTCTAGAGCACCCAGTTCCTTACGCAGGCAGACCCCCTGATGTTTTAGAAATATAAATAAACACTGTACACATTAAAATTCTCAATTTACATTTATACCTGTGTGCTTTTTACAGATTTCTCTCCCAGCCCACTAAAAGTATTTATTTTTGTCAACCTCTCTAAGCAACATTCTTAGGTGACAAGATTCAAATGAATAAAAAATGAATTTTATCCTCAATTCTGCTGTTCCCTTAACATTGAATCCGGGTGAAGATCTCACACACTTTCAGAAAATAAAGGTTCATTTTGAGCGTGCCAGAGAGTGGCAGAAAGCTGACTTTCTGAGTGGTCTGACCTGTACTTAGCCGCAGTATTGCAACTTGGAAGAGCTTTTACATCATTATGTAGATATTTAGGACTCCAATAGTATAGAGCCGGATGCTGCTAAACTGTGTGTGCCACTGGCATCAAGCTTGATGCCATCTTTCATTATGATGGAAAAGTTACTGACAATAGAGTGTAGTGAGCTATTTTGTCTACATGGTATACATATACTGAAAGAATGCAAAATGCAAATCCATCAGTCATCAGATGTGAACAGCTGGGTCATTTTTTTAATTCTAAAAATGTTTATTTACCTTTCAAAACAATCTTCCTCATTGCTTCAAAGAAAGTTGGGGTCAGCCAACCCAAAAATCCCCAGTACACAGTGTATGCTTTGGCATCAATCCTAAGGCCACAGAGTACAGGATGCAAACTTTATATTTCTAAATATAAGCATGTACAACTCAATATGCACAGGTTAATTACAGGTTAAATAATCCATATATAAAACTAGTGCTAAAACTACTGTGCTGCAAGGATTGCACTTTCGAATGAGTATTTTTTCAGGAGAGATATCTCATTCAGGTGTTCTTCTCTTTGCTTTTTCCCATGCTTTGATGTTATTTACTATGGTAAAACATTAGGCCATCAATGAAACAGCATAAAGGGATGAAATGAAAGAGATCTTCATTAAGAACTTGTAATGAAGCAATACACAGAGGAGAACACACAGAGAGATTCTGCAGGTTTCTGGTTTGGAATGTACAAGTGAGTCCTTCCTTTCAGAGGCTGGAAAGGACAATAACAGTCTGGTGGCCAGGGACAGCTCAGGAAGTTCTCTGGCATAAACTTGAGAACTTGCGAAGTTTGTGACAATGACCCTCAGCCTTGCCAAAGCAATATGCAGGGAAGAAGGTACCTCAACTCAAAGTCACCCTCACTAGAGAATGCTCTCTACTGTCTTTTAAACTCAGGCTTTTTAACTTTAATACCCACCAGAGAACAAAAACATCTGTGTACAGTGGCAGTTAACCAGCAACTTGATAAAGAAGCAGGACTCTCCCAGCTCCTTCAAAAATTATTAGGCTATCACCATACACTAATGGAAATAGAGCCCTCTTTGTGCCTCTATGTGCCAGATTTGACAGAAAAGGGACACAGTTTTGGAATGCAGTTGCATTTAAGCATTGAGAGCAGAAAACATGGTACCCTCTTAACTTGAGCTATGTGCACTGTCAGCTCTCATGATGCCAAACATACCTCTGGAGAAGTGAATCCAGCTCACTACTTACATTATCCCTTGCAATTTAATTCCAAAGTGAAGCAATAACGTAACTACAATAAAAAGTAGACAGTGTTGTCTTTAAACTTTTGAAACCAAGTAGTCCTGCAACCAGCTCAAAGCTTGGTTGTTACTTTAGTTAAGACCAGACAGGTCATGCATCTGGTTATGATAAAAAGGTGGTGAAGTAAAACTCTACTCAACCAGCTACTTCAGTGGCAGGGATTTGGCCATGCTGTAAAATCAAGGACAGGGGAGGGACTGTGAAGAGGTGACTTCTAAGGTTTAAAATAAAAATTTTCACTGAATTCAAAATCAAAGTGATTGAATCAATTCATTTATGTAGAACATCTGAAGAAAACGGACTTCAGTGAAACATCCAACCTGTCAGAATACAAGACCAGCTGGAAAGACTATACTTGTCAAGGTATTGCCATCTGTCCTGGGTTCAGCAGTAGCAGTCATTTTTCTCCTCCTTAGTAGCAGGGGCAGTGCTGTGGTTTTGACTTTCAGGCTGGGAACAGCACTGATAACACCGATGTTTTCAGCTGCTGCTCAGTAATGTTTACTCTGACCAAGGACTTTCTGAGCCTCATGCTCTGC
>JAOEHY010033727.1:0-44616 GCA_025447955.1 Psilopsiagon aurifrons
AAGGTGACAGCCTCACGGTCACAGATTAGTGAGTTGAACTGGTACGAGAAGGAGCTGGCTGAGAAGTAGGACTGCTGGGGGGGAGGTAGGAAAAAGGAAGAGCTTCTGGTTTCAGGCAGGAGTAATCATTAGACCGGCTGCTGTGGAAATAAGTCTGACTCAGCTGGTTGACTTCAGGGAAACAGTAATGTTACTGCTTCTAAATCACAGAAAAGCCCCCCAGTTAATCAGCAGCTGGATCAATAGTATCTGTGGGTGTAAGTGGGCTGCTTGGAAGATGTTTCAGCAGGCTGGGTTTTCTAAAGAAGTATGTCCCAGTGCATTTTGTAATGATGCAATTCGGCTTGGTGAATAGTCCTGTTAAAGATACTAATTTCATGGGGTAAATATATAGGCATTGATCTTTGAAAACCAGACCCTTGGTATTATTACTGAAACTAGCATAAAATTTCGTATTTCACTGCTGCCTGGGAACTAATAGAGGAAGAGTACAAAGGCAACTAACTTTTGCTTACATTCCAGGTATCTGGCAAGCAAATTCTTCTGTATGTGGGCAAAAAAGACATTTGGACAAGTTCTCCCTTCCAAAGCCAGGTAGATAAAATGACATAAGTTGAGTGGGGGCTTTTCTTCCCTTTTAAGTTTTTTGTGGCTTAGTGCTGTACTATTGGGCTAGAAGAGTACTGGCTGCAAAGAAAATACCTGGATGGATGTCTTTAGAGATCACTTAAAGGTTTCCACTGAATACTCTTCTTCCTTCTGCTTTTTGATTGTTTTTGATAATCATGGTATAACTTTACAAACAAAACACATGGAATCGTGGTTGTCATAATGTAGTTGAACCATATGTGCACATAAATGCTGGGGTAGGGTTGTGATACCTGCTTTGAAATGAATAATTTTCAAAGTTACAAGTAGATATCTTGCAGTTCAGTTCCTTTTAGTGCTTGCACTATGTTCTGAATGTGTATCCGTTTGTGCTTTATAACTGTCTGAAATACCTGTGGTGGATAAATTGTTTCTGTTTTTAGCCTCCTGGCAGATACTAAAACCCAACACTTGGATATTCCTTTCTTGTTCTGCTTTAATTTGCATGTTCATTCTTGTTTGACAACACCCTTGGGAATTGCAGCAGTTCCCACTGGGAAGACCTGCATTTGTTACAGTCAGAGTAAGATCAGGCCCTTAGTTATCAAATTTCATTGTACCGTATCTGACCATATGCATTCGGAATACACTGTGCATGTAAGTCTGCCTTAGCTGGTAAATGGAAGTTGTTCTGTGAACCTCTCTACTCTGCTATCCCGTATATTGCATTTGCCCTGCTTTGGCTGTGTCTAAATTCAAGACAATGATTACTTCTTTTATTTATTTTTTAGGCGGATGAGTAAAAGTACATTTTCTAAAGCTCAGCAAGGAACATAAGCAGTAATGAATTGTGGTTTTAGACTTCAGAGTCCCCAGTTATCCACAATTGCAATGTTCTGTTGGTGCACCAAGTCCAAATAATTATAACATATAGCTCATTTCTTTTTTCTTTTTTTCCTTTTCTGCTTGAGTGCTTGGAATGACTTAGCAACCTGGCTTGGGGTAGGTAGCTCTGAACTGCAACTTGTGAGACGGTTCGGATGTGTTTTACTGAGGGATCTCTGGGTATTCCTGGCCTAATCCTGTTACTACAGACATGACCAATTTCATTAAGCTGGTGGAGTATTTGTGATCAAAGGTTGTGAGTCTGTGCTTTTTGTTTGTTAGCTTGTGTGTTTTCATGGGTCCTTTTGTTTTCCTCCTCTCTATGACAAAACAGAAGAATGTTTTTGAAAGTATTTGTATTCCTGTTGATGAGACTTTGCAGTTTCAGAAGAACTTTTCCAGTTCTTAGGCTGCTGCCCAGGTCATCCTGATCACATGGAAAAATGCTGGATAAAATATTTTAAAATGAAAAAACCCACAAATTGCTTGAAGTAGTAGATTGTGACCATTACTTTTAGTTAGGTGGTCAAAATCCTAAGTCCTTCGTGCCCACCCCCCTATATTTTAATTTTTAGTTGTTCACAAATCAGTTTAAATGTAGCATCACTTACGTGGTCAGCTGTGTGGTAATGAAATCTGGGTATAAAAGCAGAGGCTACTCTACTAAGGTGCAAGAATTTGAAGGTCATACATGACTTGTGAATCCATTTTGTGCATGGCTTAGCAGTAGTTGGAAGGAGAAGGTACATGAGCAGATGAACAGCTTTGTTTTTAATGTGGGTGATGTGCAACTAGCTGAGGGAGTTCTTAAGCCTATTTAAGTGTTCTCTAAGAAGACTTTAAATTTAGGATGACTTAAGATCAGCTGTTTCTAAGAACATAAGGGAACAATCCAAGTGTTATAAAAGCTGAAGTAGCTTTTACATTTATTTCTATACATAAAATATTTTGTGTTTAGCAAAGAACAAAATCAGCAAGGAAAATAAACGTATCATTACCAACTGTGCTGGTGATTTGAGAAAAACATGGAACTGAGAATAAGAGATACAAGTTATTCATAGGTCTGAAGTCAACTGGCACTGATATTTGGTGAGTCAGCAATGTCTGTCTTTCCTTCCTTGACCTTATGTGAAGTATTTTCAGTCAGTAAACTGATTGTTTCTTGTCATACTTCACAAAGTCTTGGAATAAAGTGTCACAGTAGGATAGTGGTATGTAAGTGCAATTAGATAGGGTAATCAGACAAGGCTGGAAAAAAGGGAGCATAATCTTCATTAAAACTGATTTATGGTCAGCCTGGAAGCCTGTATGACCTTTCATATGTCCAAATCTTCCATCTGTTTAGATGCTTTTATGACCAGAAGGTTCTTCAAAAAACTTTTGGAGAGTGGAAGGAGTGGTGGACTGTTTGCAGAGAAGGGAAGCTCAGCCTCAGAGCAGACAACCATTACAGGTTTGTTATTATGTGTCTAAGAGAAATTTTCTTTAGATTCTGAAGGAGTTACTAACATCAGGGAGCAAATTACATCAGCAGTACCTCTAGGCCAGAAGCAATGTCTTTATTGCTTATCTTCATATTTCCTATCCAACATATCTTTAGAGTGTAACAGAACGTGGGAGAATCCTACTCTAGGCATTTTGTAGCTATTTAACTGAATGGCACTTTTTCATTTCTCAGGCATTTACTCTGCAATTTGATGTTCAAGGCCTGGAGAGCCCATGTAAGCCAACAACAAGGAAAGAGGAACAAATACTATGTTGTAGAGTCTCATGGTAAGTGAAGTGCTTTATTTGGTGGCCTATTGAGATGGGAATTTCCATGAGAAATACTTACAGAGAATCTCTGTCCCTTGTACATGTTTGCACATCGCCCCCACCGCATGGAAATGTAATGCTTTTAAGGTACAGATGGTTGTCTGTCTTAAAGCTGGCAGGGGGGTTCTGTTTGATGTAGTCCATGTAGCTAGCTAGTTATTTAGGGATGCCAGTGAATAAGCTTAAGGGCTTCTCCATCTGCTCTGGATTGCATTGTTTATTTTGGGGGGTGTTTTGGTTGTTTTGTTTGCTTGTTTTCTTGTTTTTCTTTATCACAATATATGTTCACGTAGCTATTGTTTGATAGAATGTGTAACTGGAATTCTATCAACTGTGGCTATAGAAATTAGATAGCAATTCCCTGTGGTATTAACTGCGCATATCTTACCTGTATTCACTATTCCTTCTAGCTTGTGTCTTGCAATTGGAAAGAGGCCCAGACTATTGAATACCCCATATCTTACTGTGTAAAGCCTTTGTTTTGCAGTGGATTTGTCCTGCTTACGAAGTTGCATATGGTGATTGCAACTTCCTTTGGCTTCAAAGGGAAGGGGAGGATGACCCTGTGTTAAAGGTGATCATGTAGTTCTGTTCTGTGCTGATTTGCAAAATAAGTTAACTGGTCTCTTTGCATATGAATGTAGCCTCAGAATATTATATAGACTGAGCCTTTGGAAACAAACTGAGAGGCTGTCTTGATTTCCTCTCTTACTGAGGGCAGAGTGCTTACTGAAGCAGCTGTGTGTTACTTAAGTAGAAAAGTGACTAAGTTAGTTTAATACTTGATTCACCAGATCATAAGGAAATCTTAAACCGTAAATGTGATGGGTTTTGGTGGGGTTTTTTGTTTGGTTTGTTTTGGTTTTTAGTTTATGTGAAATGGCATAAAATCAATGATGTTTTTTCTAATAACTGCTTCTATAGTGTCAGTTCAGGGAAGCCAGACTGTTGTGTGGAGAAAGTGCAATGCACTGCATAAAGTGGTAAACTGGAATTTGTTGCATCACTTCTGGTTTTAGCTGCGTGATCAGCTTGCTAAATAAACTTAACTTGTTTCTGGTTGATTTCTCTGCTTCTAATAGAGAATAACTCTTGAAAAGCTACTGATGAACCTGATGAACTTCTTTTTTAAAATGAAACAAAGAAAATCCTGTGATCTTACCCAGTAAGGTTGTTATGCTGAATATTGTTCTACAGTTGTATACCCTGTAAGCACTGGAGACAAAGCGGTGGCATTGTCTGGTAGTTCACGCTGCTCTGACCAAGTGGCATGATGCTGTCAGCGTTTCAGAGATTCTTGTCCGTGTGACATTCTCAGCCGGTGTGGTTTTTCGCGGCCGGTGGTGCTGTTTCAGGGTTTCCCACGAGGTGTCACTGCGGGTTGAGGGGAATGGAGCTCAGGGGCAAGTTAAGGAACGGTTCAAGTGGTTAAGAAGTGCTGCATTCAGGCATGAACTTAAGATGCAGTTTTTCTTTGTCTTTGTACACAGCAAAGAAGCAAAACTTGCTCAGGACCTGGCAGTGCTGGCTGGTTTATGTTGATGTCCAAAGGACAAAACGTGGGATGCGGTCTGTGGCGCGGGCATTCAGGGAAAGAAGCTGTTTGCGGTGAGAATGGAATGGAAACAAGCAGAACGGCCCTGACCATAATGCCATGGTTTTTATCTGTGTTCTGTTATCTCTTCCTGCAATGACTTTGTTCCGTGTTAAGATTTTAAATTGCTTTTTCCTCCTTTTTTGGTGTGTGTGTGTGGTGTGTGTCTGAATTCTTCTGATACACCCAGAGACAGTGAATTTTAAAGATTGTTGTTCATACATTTTCTGGTGAGGGGAAGGTGATTTCTTGCACTGAACTATGGAACCTGCATTTGAACATGTCTGTAACACATTTTTTGGCAGCGTATCATGGGCGGTGTGGAGAAGGCACTACCAGAGCTGCACAGGACATAAAATGAATGTTTTGGCTCTGCAGCATTGGGCCCAGAGCCTGCAATTTCGAGTAAGTCCCAGGAGCTTCACCTACTACCAGATCTAATTTTTTAAGTTGCATGCACATATGACTGATGTTGCAGATTATTAAAGAATAGGCTTTGTACTCATTTGCTTTGTGAATTGCAGTACTTATCATGGAAGAACATATTAAGACATGAGGAAATGGAATGAAGCTGTGTCAGGGGAAGTTCAGATTGGACATAAGGAAAAGGTTCTTCACTGAAAGGGTGGTCGGTCACCGTAACAGGCTCCCCAGGGAAGTGGTCATGGCACCAAACCTCTCAGAGTTCAAGGAGTATCTGGATGATGCTCTTGGTGATAAGATTTAGTTTTAAGAAGCCCTGGGAGGAGCAGGGGGTTGAATTCAATGATCCTTGCAGGTCCCTTCCAACTTGAGCTATTCTGTGAAGAAGGTTGGACCAATTTTTTTACGAGAAATCTAGGCAAGGCAAACTGGATCCATGTCTTGTGTTTGCTAGGAAACAGACTGTCCAAAGGAATTGTTAGTGTCTTATACAGTGCTTGATGATAGTGGAACTATTTGAGTTCTCTCCATCACAGAAACTAGCTGCAGGTCAGTAGGAGGTAAACCAGGTGTGTGTGTTTGCAGCTTGGCATTTTGAGCAGGGCATGAAGAGTATTTGCATCCAGCTGAACTCCAATCCACTATTCCATTAGGAGGCAAGATAGCACTGGTCAGCTGTTTGGCAGCACCCTGCCTCTTTGTAAGACATTTCTTATGTCCTAATGAATTTCTGTGAGCATATTTAATTCAATTTTTGGGTAAGAAAATATAATCCAGCATTTCATATTCTTAAAAGGTTGTCAGCTCCTTCAGTAAATAGTTCATCCTAGCTGATGAAAACAGTGTGAAAGAAAACAGGTTTTCTTTCTTTCGATGAAACTGGCACTTTGTCCTTGTCACTAAATGCAGGTATTAAATGATACTCAATTTGGCCTGTGCTGTAAGATGGCAGTGCTCCCTGGTTTTCTTCTGCTAAGGAGATAAACTCATGGCTCGGGAAATCTTATCTCAAGATGTGATTCTCTTTCACATGAAAATACTCTGAAAGCCTATTGTTTTGGCATTTTAATGTAACAAGTGTGAAAGTATTAATTAAAAAGCTTAATATCAATTCTTTGTCTTTGACCTTGTCTGTGCTGACGTTCCTTTGATATTTGTTTCTTGTTCAGTTGGTCGGTTAGGTGTTTTCCTCACCTTGTGGGGAGATACCTCATTGCTCATGGATTTCACCTTGAATTTGCTATTGCCTATGTGTTCTTCCTTTTGTCTTCTTTATTCTACTTGCCTAATCTTGTCTTGATTTTTTTCCTATTGCCCTCCCTCCTGAATTGTACTGTTAGGCTTGGCTGCAGTGGCGAGAGCTGTATTTATACAACCAGAATAATAAGCAGAAGGAGACTAAGGCAGTAACTCACAGTCGGCACTGGGAGTTGAAGAGGTGCATGAAAGTGTGGCTGGGATACGTAAACCTTCACAAAACAAAGAAACTTCAGAATGGTGAGTGAAAATGATGAGTTAGGACTGGGCAGGGCTCAGCCCCTTTGCTTAAGGCACAATGATGGTTTTTTCTATGCTAGGAGATGCTGCAGTGTTTCTGCTTACTCAACAGATGGTGAGATGCAACTGGGACTGTACACTGCTAAGGCTAGCTAAGGTTATATACTGAAGAGATTATATAAGGTTATATATCTGAGGAGATAACTTGCTTTCTACGTGATTTAAAAGAAAATGCTTTAAATTTCCCTTGATTGCACATTGCATATCATATTCTGACTGAGATATCTGTGGGAAGGATGTATTCAGGACTGTTAGTTGTGAATCTGTGTGTGGATTTTCTTTATAATCAGACAAATCACAACTTACATAGGGTGGTGAAGATTATTACACCAATTCTGTTGCTTCTTCCCTTGAAGTCACTGGAATAAGTTCAGACATTTGTATGAATTGCCTTTTGATTGGTGGTAGTGGAAAAGAATCCAGCTTGGATATCTGGGAATGAGTAATAGAAGTATGCTGAAATGTAAGCAAGTTTATGTACGTTGAGCAAATGATGCCGTGTCTTAACTTTCCCTTCTTCAGTGAGTACAGTATGTTACTGCTTTAAAACTGCCGTTATGATCTGTAGCTGAGTCTTAATATGAATTCTCACTACCATATTTCAGTGCTAGAGCTTCTGTCACTTCAGAACCTATGGTTTAAATGTCATGGCCTTACCTGATAGAAATGAGCTGACGACGGAACAAGTAATGATAATTTGTGTGTTTGTTTTCCAGAGCTGGCCCGAGAGCATCACCGAAGGAGGATGGTCTGGTGGTGTTTCTCTAGTTGGCGGCTGTCATTGGAGTGCAGGAGAAGGATGCATGCTCACCAAAAGGACATGGAAAAGCTAGCATCAAGGATTGCCTTACCAAGAGTCTTTGCACACTGGAAGCATTGTATCCAATCTGTCTTTAATCCCTGACAAGGACAGGTTAAAAACGTTTCCGCAGGGAGAAGACCTAATTAATAAGCAGGAATGTTGTGCAGTAGCGTGGGTGACAACAAACATGTTACCATTAGTAAGATGTATGTACAGCCATACTAACAATTAGTATAACTGGTGCAATTACAATATGTTAGCCTGCTGACAGTTGAGAGCCAGCAGAAGATAATTTAGGGCTGGAGAAGAATTCATTACTTAACAGTGAATCGGAAGCACACTGTGAATGTTACTGTGTCAAAACTTGTGCAGGTAACGGTGCTAGAAATTAAAGTGCTGAAGCAAATTTAGATGGAGATCTAGTGCCCCTCTGTGGGATAAGGCTGTGTATGTGTCAAGGTGGATGTTTCTGTGTAGAAGATCCTTTAACACAGTGACAGATGTTGTACTGCGTGTGGAAGAGACGCAGCAGTGTGAGCTCGCTGAAAACCACTACAGGCATCATCTGTTGGTAAGAGCACTGCAATGTATCAGGTGAAAGGGGCTGTGGAGGGAAACTGGATACTCCTGGCTGGCACTGTGCCTTTAATACTAGTTGTGGTGGGTGAGTGGTAAGTGGGCGATGCCCCATTTTCTGCCAAAGTAAGTTTGGATCTGCCATCAGGTTTCTAAATTCCAACTATTCTGAAATCTGCCAGTTGAATCCAAATAGGGAAACCCTGCTGCTCTCCAGAATAATTATTCTTCCAATTGGGAAACTGGTGATGTCGCAGATTAATCTTGATGCTATTGGCCATTTCACCATGGTAGTGCATTTTCCCCTTGATTTTCCCAGATGTTTTTTAATTCTCACCACTACCTAGAATGTTTCTGTCTGCATCAGGCATGAGCAGGCCTGCAGCATTTTTATAACTGAATTATGTTCGAGTGTGGATCAGTACTGATCATCAGAGCAATGGCAGTCAATAAACCTATTTAGATCGTAGATTGAAAACATTGACTATAGGAGAACTTTAAGGCCGGATGCTCTCAGAATGCTCTTTACCATGTTCATCCCCGAATCAAGGCATCGTGGGATCGTAGATTAAAAGATCTTGTGGAGAAGAGACCTAAAAGGGAAGTAGGTCTTTTCTATCCTTGCTAAGGAGCAAGTTAGGAGTCTTGAAGTGAAGGAGGAGGTAGATTGGGAAGTGACTTGGGTAGCGATGTTGATAGCTGAATGAGGAGTTAGATGCCTCATAATAAAACCCCAGGAACATGGAAGGGAATTTTAGTTTAGCTGGAGAAGTGATGATTTGTGAGGGGAAACTGATGCGAGGCTTTGATGACAAGTTCATTAATCTTAGTTGTTGCCAGGAGTAGCATCAAACATAGATTGTAAGGAGCAGCCAGTTCTAAGCTGTAGAGTGCTGATTTGGGTTACATGAAAGTTGTGGACATTCTTCTTGTTACAGACACTCGGGTTTAAGGGTCTCTGGCAGAATGTCATGAGCACTCATCTTCAGCAGATGAGAAAAAACCTGTCACACCGTCAGCATCAGGTTACAGTGAGTCTGACCTTTTTTGTGTTACTTTTTCTTCAGCTGTCCTGTTGGCTTCCACTTTCATCTACAAAATGCCTTTTTTTACTTAATCAGTGGCTTTGTTTGTAAATACTGATAGCCACAGAAAAACTCCTTTGTAAGTCAACTGTCAGTCATTTTAGTTCTCTGTTTCCCTATGTTTAGGGTGACCTTTTCTTTTACCAGAAAAAATCATAGGTTATAAAACAAAGTTGGCATGTGAAACAGTGTAGGAGGCAACCATTGCAGCATGCGGTTTTAGTAGGACATTTAATTATGTCTGTCTTTGGATTGTCTTCCTCCTTTGCTACCTGTGTTTTTTCATGTCTGTTCTGTTTCAGGTGCTGCAGAAGTTCTGGAGCCGCTGGAAGTCCCGTTTGGAGGAGAAGGAAGAGCAACAGCAGCAGGCCTTAACAACAGTGGCTTGTGCCCGTTATAGGTACACAGAGAAATACTGATAGAAAGTTGTACAAGCGTGGGATTTGTGGGCCTTTGATTCTCTTTTAAAACCTGGTAGTACCTTTGGGGCATGACCATTCTCCTGCCAATTGCTCTTATATTTTCTATCATTAATAGAGAATTTGTATCTCCTGTTTCTCTGTGAGATGTGAGGAGGTTGATTTAAGCCTCACTCTGAGGCTTCTTTAGATTCACTCAAAATGAGTCCAGGTCCACAACTGCAGTTGTGCCAAAATAAATCTATTACAACAGCTGGAGTTATTCTAATTTAAGTTTACAATGTGCAATTGAGTGAAATTACTGGGAATGACCTTCTTTAGAGGTGTTTGGTGTTTGTTTTCTGTTAAAGTAAATGGATGCTGTGAGTTCTCATCACTCTTAAAATTCAGACACTAGCGTTTGTCTCGGAGTATAATGATACATCTTACTAACTACTTTTACTGGCAGATTATGGAGGCACGCATGTGCACAGGAGTTACAAGAATGTGTTCTTGTTCATTGTGGAAATAGGACCAGGTGGAGAATACTGATTGGAAGAGGGGGGGAAAAAAAAGGGATATTTGCCTTCTCTGAGATTGCTTAAAAGCTGTGTCTGGGCTTGTAATCCTACCCATGGATTCAGCGCTGACTCTTCAAGGTAGAGTTAAGAATTATTGTGCTATCCATGGGACACTTTTTCCTGTGTAAGTTGAGAGACAAAAAGGTATTCTTTAACATTGAATCTCCTCCTTGTAGACTTGGGACCTTGTGCCTTTCATTGGCAGAGAATGGTCACACCCTGTGTTTCAGTTTCATACCTTTGTGTCATGAGAAGCCTGGCTTCACAGTTGAAAAGCAAGCTACAAAAAGTCTGTTTTGGCTTGGATATAGGCTTGCTCTCTGGGAGATTCACAGATAGGTTTGGAGTGCAGCTGAGTAATGAGGGCAGCTGCATTTCTGCAAGCAATTAAGAGCTTTTCCCAACTGTTTTGAGAGTGCAGCTGTCCTGTGTTAGCTCTTACCCTCTGGAGACAAAGAGAGAGAAAATGCTCAAACACTCAGAATCTCAAGCTTGGGGAAGATGAGTTACAGCATGCAACTGCTGCAGTGTAACTCATGCCTCTCACCACGGAAGGGATGAATGCATTGAATCTGGAGCCATACCTTGATTTCATGGGCCAGGAATGTTTTTGTGTGCAGTCCTTTCTCCTTAGAAAGAGTATAAATGAAGTCCTATTTCCTGAACAAATGATAAGAAGTGTGTTCCTTATTCAGAGGTCTGAGGCTGCTTTTCAACCGGGCCTAAGTAGAACTTCCAAGGCAGCTTGCCAGAACTCATCTTCCCTGTTGGTCTCTGATGCACATATGTGCTGTCTCACAACTCAGTGCCCCATTTGCTTTATGTGGTGGTAAGACCTGGAAGTACCCCAGAAGAGCCACCAATTGGGATTTGTGACTGTTTACGTATCAGAAACACTCTTACTGGCAACTACCAGTACGCTTCAGGAAGACTTATGTTGTTTACCACCTCATGAGCTTGTAATGAGCTGTAACAGCTGCCTACCAAAAATTACCTGGTAAGAATCCAAATATCTTTTAGGCCTCTTTAGGCTGGAGAAGAGCTGAGACTTGCTGACAAACTAATTAGTACACCCACATGACTGAGGTCTGGAAATAACTGGTGTACTCTTTCTACTAGGCTGTAGCTTAGACTTCTGGACTAGGCGGCTTCTGCTGTATGCTGCTTCTGTGAAAGAAATGTATAGTGCTCAATCATGAATACATATTAATCGCATTTTTGGAGTGCTGTTTGGTAGTGATCCTCCCTGGGGAGGATACCGACTAGGGAGTATTATCTTCATCTAGAGAGAAACAAGCTTTGATAATGAGCACAGCTAACCTGACCGTGTTCATAAAAGAAGGCTTTGGTAGAAGCTCTTCAGTGTTAAGATCAGACCATGCTGCTCTTTATTGTTAGTACAGTTTTTTTTCAAATCCTATTACAATATCTGTTTTGGTTTTAAATAGAAAAAGTTGAGTAGGATTTTCAAACTGTTTCCAAGAGAGGAGGGATTGGACTCTATTCACAGCGGTGAAGAAATGAAGGGTTGTTATTTCATTTTTTTCTTTGTGTTTATTCTTTATAAATATAATTGTTTGGTCAAAAGGCAGAGCAAGCTTTTGAAGGATCTGAATGACAGCAGAATATTCACTAATCTCATGTATTCTGTGTAAGATGTCAGGGGGCAAATTGTCTGGTTTTTAACCCAGAGAATAGTGAGGACGTACAGCTGCCTGAGTTCCAAAGGTGGCTTGCATTGTTTGAAAAATCAACTGTTTAAGTTGCAGATGGATTTGTCTTTTGACGTTCATAAAACAGTCTCTTTTCTGAAGGAATTCTCTCCTGTGCTGGTATTCTCCTTTTTTGCTTGCAGGAGGGTGTTGATGAGGCAGGTATTTGACACGTGGCTGCTGAATGCGGGCAAGCAGCAAGAATACCGAATGGCGGAGAAGAGGGTAAATCCACTCTCTTACCTGGTCTTGCTTAGGAAATGGAGGGCATGGTTTCTTAGTCACTGTCTGTGAACATGAGTTGGCGTGAGATAGACTTGAGTATTCTAAGTTCCCTTTTTCCTGCTGGGGGATCAAGTCAGGGGAAGCAGATTACAACCAGTATTTACTGATCACCTGTTTTGAGTTAAGCTATTTATTAATAATTTAATAATAGTTTTGAGATGTTGTTACTAGAGGGTAACTATTCACACGGTTCATTCACTTATTCCTTCACCCAATAAATGTCAATTTCATAGTTACATGGTTGAAACAATAATAGCTTAGGATTGGCTCTTTATTACTACTTAAAAAGTTCAAGATGGTGCTGACAAATTAGTTGGTTCTAGCTGTCCATAAAATCACTTAAGGGGCCCTTAATTTCCAAAGGGGTGTATATAATTCTGTAGTCTTTATCTGTAGCAGACACTGTGACCTTTTATGTGGTCTGAGTTCCACAACTTCTAGTTGATGGCAGTGTGGGTGTGTGGCCTTATGCAGATATGGCTGACTGTCGGGGTTCTGCGATTATCAGTCCCTGCAGATTCAACAGGAGTGGTTTCTGGAGCTTATCGGTTCTTAGGAGTCTTTCGTATACTACTTATGAGTGTGTAGTTTTCCTCTGTTTGGCTCTCTGTTTTCTGGAGGCAGTTTTTCCATCTGCATGCATGTAGGTCCCTGTATAATACATTCATGTAAACTCACAGCTGAGGTGCTTGGGTGACATGTTTAACATAAGAAGAGGAAAAGAAACCCTGGGCAGTTCTGTGCATGTCATCTTTAAGAAATTGCCTTCTGTTATTTGTAAGTGGCCTGTGCCATGAATTTATTGCCAACTTCTTCCCATTGTAGGCTGCACTTCATTTTGAAAGGCAGCTATTGCGTTGTTTCTGGTGCTTCTGGCGTAGAAGAACAGCTGCATGTCTGGAGGAGCAAGAGAACCTGGTCCATGCACAAGGTCACTACAGCAACCTGCTGCTGCTAAAGGTTTTCTGTCTGTGGAAGCAGAAGACTCAGGAGAGAAAAACAGAGTAAGAAGTTTATTTAAAAGGGCGAATGATTTGGATTGGTCCTGTGGTGGCCTCCTTTTGGCAAAGCAGCTGTTAATTCCCAGTGATCCTGACTCCTTTTGTGTGCTTTGGAATCGACTAGCTTGTCTTTCAGTAAATGACTTACTGAAAGAACAAGTGTGGGGTCAAGTGTGTTCTAGAGCGGTACAGTAACACGAATTGCATCTTAGGAGAAATAATTATTTTTCTCATAGGAGGCTCAAGGAGACAGAAGCCTTAAGATTTCACTATTCAAAGTGTCTGCAGCAGACTTGGAACAAGTGGAAGGAGGTGAGGGAGTTAACAACTGGGAAGAGCTTGAATCCTGTTTGTTTTGTACAGATTGCTTCTACCCGTATGGCTAGAAAATAATTGCTTATTTTATAAATAATAAATTTATTTAAAATCATTCATTCCTAAGCTCTCCTCCTTTTCCAGGTGGATAAAACCAGTTCAGTGTGGGCAGAACAGGAATTGTGTAGGGAGGAGAGGGAGTTCTTTGACTTCTTGTTCACTTCTCTAATATAGTGAGAATGGACTGTAGTTCAAGAGATTTACCCAAGGAATGTAACCAGAGTTAACATGGTGAAATTATCCCTACCCAGTACTGTGCGTGTCCTTCTCAAAGTTAGAAGTTTGCAGCAAGGCTATGGTGTGTTCTGTACTCGTGTACAAGTCACAGCAGGCCATGTCAGGTGGCTCTTCACTTTTATGCTGGGCCTTTCCCTTACCATGATGTGATAGACCAAATATGCCTTGCAGCATGTCATATTGAGAAGTTTTAGAGCTGATACTAGTATATGGGTCCAGAACTGTTAACTTGAGTGAACTGTATCAGTGTTTGAGAGGATTTCTAAAAAAGGCAGGGTTAAAGAAGCCTCAACCAGGCCTTTGGGGGAAATAGCAGGGTGCAGCATTAGTTTGAGTGAAAAACTGTTACAGCAAGATTAACAGATAGATGTTTCCCCAGTGACAGGAAACAGTCTTTTCCCTCTTTGCTCTGCCACTGCCTGTTTTCTCTCCATCACTTATATGCCTTTGTGCTCTCCCCCATCATAGTACGTGGAACATCAGCATGAGAAATGGAGGAAGCTGGTGCAAGCAGACATGCACTATCAGCATGCGTTACTGGGCAA
Organism: Psilopsiagon aurifrons; assembly: GCA_025447955.1. Classification (NCBI taxonomy): domain Eukaryota; kingdom Metazoa; phylum Chordata; class Aves; order Psittaciformes; family Psittacidae; genus Psilopsiagon; species Psilopsiagon aurifrons. Next base: position 14,460 of record JAOEHY010033727.1, read on the forward strand.
GACCTTGACAGCCTGGAAGGTAGGAGGGAGCATCCTTTCCTATGAGGAATTTGTATGTGCTCAAGTGCTTTGGTGAGAACTGAAGAGCTGCCATGTAGTTTCACTCTAAGCACTTGCATACCAAAGTAGAATGAAGGCTATTGTAGATAAGGGTGTCTAAGCTCTAGCATTGCTTTTCTTGAGCAGAAGAACCAGTGTAATCATGTGGCTTGGTGAAGGTTCTGTCGTAGCTGGCATTAACTAGTGTGTAATGACTCTTTATCTCGAGAAAGCATTTTGATTTCAGTGCCTGCAACCTCATTTTCTCCCCACTCCCCATTCTCTACTGCTGCTACTACTCTCCTAAGCTGCTAAGAGTTTCCAGATGTCTCCTTTCCTCAGATGTTGCAGTTCAGGGAGATTTTACCTCTTCCTGCTTTTCTTTCAGACTTACCAACATAACGTACAGTGTATTCTATCCCAACTAGCTGACAAGGAGAAGCAGCACACCAGACTACTGCTCCGGTAAGCCTGTTTCCTTGTGCAGCAGGAGAGAAGTGACTGCACTGCACTCAAATTACTCCTTTTTCAATTTCTGAGTGGTCAGTGCTGGGAATTGACTCTGCTGTGCATTGCTGTTTCTGTGCAGATCACCTAGCCAAAAGGAGTCATCCTCATCATATGTGTGTGCACATATGTATCTGTTTTGCTTTAACTTTTTTATCTTAGCCCCATAAGAGACAGCAAACTGTATCAGTGCAGTGAGCACATTGATTCTATGTAGATATGGTACTAAAACAGCCTGGAAGATATACAGGCTGTCTTGCATTAAGAGTGAAGAGAGTGGTTAAAGATAATACCACTTTGTGTTGGTTGTAGTTGTAACTTAGTTTTAACTACTTGTTTAATGCTATACAACCACAATCACTTGCAGAGCCTGCTTGATTTGGCTTAAGATGCTGAATTCATGGCATGTTCCAGTTTTGTACTGCCTTCAACATAGACTCAAAGGAGCAGAAGTTGATTTGCAAGACTGAGTTTATAGGGTGCTGGCTTTGGCTCCCCTGTGAGTTGGAGGGTGCCAAATGAACAAGTGAGAATCATTCTTAATGGGTTTCGTTTGTTTGGGTTTTAATTTTTATATGTTTATATACCCAGGCAGGTTCTGTGTACGTGGAGAGAAAATGCTCTTGCTCTTGCATATGAAGCCAAGGCAGCTATTCAGGCAGATGAGCACTACAGGAGAGCAGTCCTGTCAAAGGTAAGGTCTCTATAGCAGATACAAAGTCTTAAGTACAGATGCTAGCTCAGGCAAGAGTCAGGTAATGCAGGACCAAAAACTTAATGTAAGAGCCACTACTAGGAAAGGTCTAAAAAGTGGGAGTCCCATGTTATTTCTGCAGACATCTCTAAAACTTGTCTCTGAGTGAACTCATGGTTTTTCCTCTTCTTTTTTCCCCATTTCCTAGCAGGAAGGGAGGACCAGTAGTATGATACAACGTAGTAATATTACCTGGGGTGGGAGGGAAGGCAGATGGATAGAAAAGGAAGAATGAATGAAAACTGCAGGGGGACCCTTTGCTGTATTTACTTTGTAGGAAATTTGCACTGTCTTGCTGAGCCTTATGTGAAAAATGAAATGGGAATGGTTGTGGTGCCATCAGTGTGGAGTACATTGCTTTTCCCTCCAAAGAACATTACAGTCAGGTTGTATCCTGTCTCTTGTTTGTGTTGCTCCTTCAGGTGTTGCTGCAGTGGAGGTATGCTGCCCTGCTCCAGGTGTGTAGCCGTCAGCAGAAGATGATGGCTGTGATGCAGGCCAGAAAACATTTGGATATAGGTGAGCTGATGGAGATACTAAACTCTCAAAAGACTTAGTTATCTATGTATGATCCTTAGAAAGACATAGCTCAGTAGAGCAGTCTTTTGTGTCATCTGTACAGATGTCTATTGAGCCTATGAAGGATGTCCATGTAGACTGGGGAAGGACTTGGGACTCCAGTGATCAGTTGAAGGCTGCTTGTGTTGCTTTGGTGATCTGTTGGTTCCTTGTCTTCCCTCAAGGGAATTTTCCTTTACTAGTTTTGAGAAGCTCAGATGTCTCTGTTTTAAGGGCAGTGCAAGTAATCTTATCAGTTGCTGCTTCAGTCTTTCTCTAGTAATTAATACAGAAAGGCACTCAAACTTTTCAAGTATTTTTATGGTACCAGCCACCTTCTTGACATGAGGACTCTGAAGCAGCAAAGACAAATGATTTCCTAAGGATTATAAAGAATGTCAATGGCAGCAGGGAAGACTTGCAAGTCATGGCTCACTGACCATTACCTGAAGTGTTTCACAATCCTTTTTCCTAGTGCTGAGTACTGTCAGTGTTAAGTACTGCTAAAGCAGTGCTTATATATACTTAAAGCAATACTTTAATACTTTCAGTCTTATTCTGGAAAAGTAGCTGATAATTTGATACTCTCTGAGTTAATTTATCTTCTCCTAACAGTGCATTTACAGACCATGTTTCTTCACTGGAAGGACTTGACTAGGGAGTCTCTGATGCTGAGGGCTCAACAGCACAGGGCAGCACAGCACCACCAGAAGCACCTTCTGCAGAAGTACCTGGTGAAATGGAAGAGGTATCATCAGCAGTGCCTTGGGAAAATGGTGAGAAGAATCAACAGCCTTCCCAGGCCACTGACCTAGGGTGGGAAGTTACAGGTGTGGAGGAGCAGGCTGTGCCTGCTGGTGAAGGGCATGGTAGTGACTGAGAGTGGCAGCCTTGCGCGTTGAGGAGGAAGGAACATGCCTGTGTCTTGCCTGAGGAAGCTTTGATAGAACTAACCAAGAGATGAGAAACTGGGCTTGCCCTAAGTGACACCATTTACTGTTAATGAAATCCTTGCTGGGCTCATAGATATACAGATACTGTTACACCGAAGGGCACTGGTGTTAAGGTTGCCTCAGCAGAACAAAGGGAGGGTGAGAAAGGCTGTTTGGTACCTGTTCTATTCTAGTAAGTTTTGGCTCAGATAATGGGGTTTATCTGCAAGTGATTCACTCTTTTGCTTGCCTTACAGCTACTACGGAGACTGGGAGATCAGCTAATGACTCGTAGACTTTGCTCTACTTCCTTCTCTTGCTGGAAGGCGCAGGTAAGGAATTGACCCCTGGGCAGCTATCTAGCTCTTTTCCTCCATACCCCACTCACACATGAGAATGAGGGCCATAAAAAGTTATTCAATAATTTTCTGGATTTTTGGTTCCACTGGCAGAGGAGACACCTTGCTGTGTACTGGGTGAACCGAGTGGGTTATTGTGCTATAGCTCCACCAGCACATCCTGTTTGGTTGATGCTCTGGCTAGCATTTCTGGTGTGGGGGATGTAAACTCCTTTCCTCTTTGTTGTGCGTTTTTTTCCCCAATAGCTGTTGGAGCAGCCATGGGAAAAGCAGAAGATGGTGCAGGCATTGTGGCACTGGTCCCTTTCACTGCAGAGAAAGGTAGGGGCTTTGTGGGGGTCAGGGACAGACAAATGAATTTGCAGATGTGCAGATCATACCAGATTTGACTGCAGTTAGCAGAGTGCACGCTCTGAATAGCTGTTTCCTTTCATCTTTGGGGTGCTGTGTGTTATTTTAGGATGCTGGAAAACTGACCCTAAATCCTCTTACCAGATTAAAAATTGTGCACTTTTTTCCCCATCCAGCCTCAGCTGACTTAAATCCCTGCCTCTTTGCCCTTGTAGCATCCTGCTGTTGCTGTAGCTCTGTCTATTGCTATCCAGTGGAAGGGAAAGTGTTTGTGTCTGCAGGGGGAGTCCCTGGCCCAGAGCCTGTCTTTGTAACACTCAAGCCGTTTGTTGGTCCCCTTGTAGGTATTTGCTGCTTGGCTCAGATTTACCAAAGGGCAACAGCAGAAGAAAGATTGCATAGAAAAAGCTGTTGGAGTTTACCACACTAGTCTTCTGAGAGAAGGTGTAACTCGAGTCTTGAGATATACCACTGGCATGAAGCAATTGCAAGGACAGCACCAAGCCCAGCATCAGCTGAAGGTGAAAGAGAAAAATGATTGTTCGGATACATTCAGCTCTGGTCTGCTCTGATCCACTTTGTGTGTATGTTTGTGTGCACATATGTATCTGGGAACCCTACATCTTGGCTCTTGTATGAGTCTGACATACACTTTTGCTGTGGTCCCATCCTTTCATACAGCTGAGACTAGAAACTTCAGACTTGTGTTGCTAATTTGGAACCTTTTTTAATGAAGTTGTTTCAAAACTGGGCATTCCTACCATAGGTAATATTGCTGGATGAAACCTTTGCATGTGGCCACTGTCTGGTCTCTAAATTCTGTCCTATAAAGAAGTATTAGAAGCTGGGTCTAGTTCTGTCTTAACTTTAGCACCATTTACACCTTCAAGTATGGGCTTGTGTCACTTCTGACTTTGAGTATTAGCCCAGCCCTGCTGTGTAGAAAGGAAGGTAGGGATGCCTGTGTTGATTGCTCTCTTACTGCTCCTGGGCAGTTTTCCAAGCTCTTTTTCCAGGTTTTCAAGACACTGCTCTGTTTTCTAACGTACAGCCTGCCTCATTGCAGAAGTACCCAGCTCATTTTTCTTTCCCAAGTACTACCACAGTGAACCTGCTATTTTAGAATGGAGAGCTGCTATGGCTGGGAGGTCAGCAGAAATCTCAGTTCCTTTCGGTGGTGTTCTCTCTTGGTGCCATGGTGTTGCTTCCTACTCTCAGCCATCAAATGCTTTGCTATTCTTTGTGCTGGCAGGCAGCCTACAACCTTCACCAGTCAGTGTATCGCTGTGCCATGCTGTGGAAAGAGAAGGCTCTTTCCAAGAAATTAAATAAGCCTTGTTCTTTTCTGCTACCTCTGAAGAAGCAACTGACTTTTAAAATGCCTGATGTTAGTTCTGGGAGAAGAGGACATTCAGCAGAGGAAGAGCCATGGCCTTCAAAATATGGTCGCCTACCATTTCACCTTGCTGATGGGGACCCAGTTCTCAGTAATCTGTGAGTGTAAAGTTCTAGTTCCTCCTGCATGTACGTAGTTCTACATCTGTATAGTTCTTCTGTCTGTGTCTCTTTCGTTTTTGTATTTCCAAGTTCTCACACTGATGACTGTAGTCCCTAACATTCTCTCTGACCCTGCATCATGTGGCTGGTCTTGTTGTTACGCAAGATCTGTGCGCAGTGAATACATCAGCCCACAAACAACAAAGGCATTTGTGACTTTATACCTCAATATCAGTGGCAGGTAGGATCAGCTCAGCTATGTACTTCCCACTCTGTTTCTCAATATACAACTATGAATTCATGGAGCATTAGTCACTTGTCATAGAACGCAGGGAAACATTTGAAAGATGTGTGTGATGGGACTTTTACCATCATGAGAGCTGATCTTGTCTGAGTGGCCCAGAGCTGTCAGTGAAGCTGTTTTTCACTGAAGGCAAGTATAGGGTCTGATGAAATGATAAACATCAAGATTGTGGCTGTGCAGAAATGGAACTTTCTTCTTGTCCCTGGGGAAGCTATTCCTTAAAAATTTCTGATCATGGGCCAGTTTCAAGGAAGAATCTTCCTTGAAGCTTCTCAGTCCAGGACAGGAGCCTTAAAGGGAAATAAGGTAAGAGGTTCACATTTCTTTAAGTTAGTATATGCTGCCAAAAGAGTTTTGTCTTGTTCAGTTCTGTCCCTTCCACCACTCCTTGTGTTGGCACAATCCTTCATACAGTAAACCAGACTGTGACATTAATACAAGTCAAAATGTAGTCTTTAAACATTATTATTACATGCAGGGGAAATGTTGCAGAGCAGAGGTGAATGATGGAATAGCACTGTTTCTTTAGCTGCAGTGCCAGCTTATGCTAATTTAAAATACATCTTGGTTCTGTTTGTTCTTTTCAGAAATACTATTCAACAATCAAGGTTACCACCACAGAGGCCTGACTTCCTTCTGAGCTCTCTAGATGGCAAGGCACTGCTGGGATCTCCTTTTCCTAGGTAGAAAGTCTGTTTTTAAAAGTAAAGGAAAATATGGTGGCTTAGAGTGGAATATGCTATGCTTATCCCTTCGAATTCCCCGCCCTTCATAATAGAGAATGTTCAGTAATTATGGGACAGTGCACTGCTCTCTGCTACCAAAAGGCCATCCTGACCTTAAAAACATCAGGTTTCTTTATAAGAAGCAGGCAAGAAAAACAAACTTTAATGATATAGCAGCCAAGGCCTTTGTTTCATTACTGAGAGATTTTGAGGGCAAGATAGGGCACATCACTTCCTTCCAGAATAAATGGAATAAGTGAAGTTGTGGGTTGTTTTTCTGTCCAGTCTTGCCACATAAACTTGGAAGTTTGAGTTGTGCAGGATGCTTTTTGGCTCGTAGATCATATTTGTTCCACGCCAGGCTTGGGTCTGGATTTAACTTCTCTACTGGGGAGTCATTACTGATTCTTGTAATGCAGAGCCAGAACTGAATATTTCTGTCTTGCCTGAATCAACTTTGCTGCTCTAAAAGGAGCTATTTTCTTTTCCCCCAAAGGTCCGTGCTGCTGCTGAATATGTTCAACAAAGCAGCAGTTTCAGTGTCTTGAGTGTTCTGCATTTGTTTGAGTTATGGCAGCACTTCTTAGCCCTGGAACTGAGGAGCTGAAACTGCTGAAATTGCTTCTAAGCAGATGTTTAGACAGAACTTATATGTGAAGCCGTTCTGTAGTTAGCTTTAGAAATGGGAAATACCTATCAAATTTTCTTTCAGAACCCATCTGAAATTGCTGATCCTGCACCCTCTTTCTCTTGTCCCAAAGCAATATGAGGCAGGATTTTGTTAATGGATTGAATTCACAGCACTAAAGAAATTGTTTCAGCCTGGATTAACGTGGAGAATTTGGAGCAGGGCAGGGGGAGTAATGGAAACCTTTGCTGCTCTGCTGCTTTTTTGGTTTGGCTTTGAAATCATTGTGGTGTTTGGGGGAGTTTTTGGTAGTTTGGGAGTTTTTTCACTTTTAAATTGGGGTTTCCCTTGCATAGCAGAGCAGCTGACTGGAAAGCTGTATGCAAGGGAATAACAAGATGACCTCATCCTCCTTCTTTTACAGAACAGAGGCACCCTTTCAGCAAACATCTGTGAACAAATGTCCTTGGCAGACTGGGAACTTAATGCAAACACCTGAAGTGGAGGAAAGCACCCGTAAATATCTGTCTCAAATGGGCAATACCACTCGATCCTACCCATCTCTTGTACATGCTTTACCACTGTGGACAAATGATGTGCACTGTGCTACTCAGAGGCCAAAGCTAAGATCTCCTTCATCTTTCATGCCTCAGATGAAAGTTGGAGCAGAAATGGTGAGTGTATTGCTGAAGGAAAAACTAGTGTGCTTACTGGGCTCCTCTCAACATGCATGCAGCTTATTGCTGGGTTCTCCTGTGGATCTGCTGGAGTGACCATCTGGCTGTTGAGCTATTGTTTTCTTGTTCCAGCTGTCATTCTAAAAGCTGGCCAAATTAAGTGGCTCTGAATGCCCGAGAGCTTCTTTACCACCAGTCTGAAGCCATGTTTTACTAGCTGACCAACCCACATGTGTTTCATGCCTTTTTTCCTGGTCTTGTGTCCTTCCTAGCTAGGTGCTTTTCCTAACAATTGACTTGAGAGTGCTGCTCCTTCAAAGAGTTCAGAGCAATTACAGTTTGCCAATCAGATTACAGGGATTTAAGAGCAACTCAGTTTAGAAGCAGTGGCTATGGCTGACAGTCCCAAAAATTGAAATTCACTTCCCCTGCAAGTAGGTGCTTGCATTTTAACCTCCCGTTCCACACCAAATGGGTGGTGTTAATCTTGATGAAACATCTCTGTGCTAGAAATTGAAATGCCTGTTTCTTAAGCTCTGCTGCTTCTGTGGTATTTTACGAGAGGGGCTCAGCAACTACAGGGGTGTTTGAGTGGGAGTAGGGTTGAGTAGGTCAGGTGCGTTCTACTTGTAGGACTTACTCAACAAAACCCTTTGTGGGAAAAACATGGTATCATTTTGACCTTGTAGAGAGGAGGTCAGCCTGTGAGTGGTCACAAGGGAGCCCGTTCCCAAGACTCTCAACAGGACTCTGTGGAGAAGTTACAACCAAACTTGGAGCCACGTTTGCTGTCACCTGAAAACTTGGTGGGAAAACGGAGTCACCGTACTGCAGGTAGGTCCTCAGATCTAAACTGTAGCAGTTGTGTGTCCTCCTCTAATACATGCAAGAGTGTAAGTCAGCTCCACAGAACATCAAGGAGACACGGCAGCCTTGTGTGCCTTCTTCAGGAGGTGAAGAATACCACTCATTCCGTTTTGGGACAGTAATGAGTGTTGTGGATTCTGCTGAATCAGGGGGCTAAAGCTGTTCTGGGGATTGAAGGAAGGGAACTGTTAGGGATTGGCTTCTTTCAGCAAGAATGTGCTTCAGTGATGAGATGTTCATGTATGTGAGGCTGAATGCCTCCCTCGTTTCAGGAGCGAAGAGCTCTTTAAGTTTTCTCTGCACTTACAGTACAGTTGTAAAGGGGACACAAGGTGTCTAAGCACCTCCCAGTGTGGTGTTTAGGGCATGAAATTTGTGTTCCATGCAACTAGACTGACTTTGTCCTAGAGATACAAAACACTAAATCATGGCCAAACACTAAATGCTGTCCAAGCCAGCATCGGTAGTACTAAATCATTCACATTTCTTTTTTTCATGTATGTTTAAACTGAGTCTTTGGAGCTCATAATGCTGTCAGGACTCCTTCCCTCTCACTGTACCTGATCTTTTGGGCAAATAGGTGTATGTCACAGGGTGAAAAACCTTGTGGAAAGGACTGCAGGAGGGTTCCACATTTCCTGTCTACTAACCTGACCTTCATTGGCAAGAAGAAACAGTGGAAGTCTGCTCCACTTCCATTGCTTGTGCCTTGTATCTTCCATTCAGATGAAGGGGAAGAAAGTTCCAGAGAAGAAATGATGTTACAGAGGCAGCTGGAAGTTGAACTCCGACACATCCAACAGCAGATGCAGTACTACTTCAGCAGGAAGCAAGAACTCAAGTATGTTGCAAAGCCCCTTTGTTTATCTAGCCTTGCTTCATGTTGTCAACTTGGTATTACACTTTTTGCAAGTATCTACTTTGAAACTAACCAGTCTGTTCACAGCAGAACTGTGAATGGAACAGGAAAGCTCTAGAAGTTTTGATTTAGAAGAGTTCACTCCAGGCAGGAGAGAGTACATGCGCCACTTCTTTTATAGTCAGCAAGTGGCTTAATTATACCTTTGGCAGCTGTTAGAGAAATCATGACAGAGGTATTGGGTGTAATCTCAAGGCAGTACAAATGAGCTTGGCAGAGCGAGTTTTAGCTTTTAGCTCTTTTCTCATGAAGACTTAGCTTTCCAAGTGTCAGTTCAAGTACGGTTGGTGTTTGACAGCTTCTCTACTGGAACACATTTACAAAAATGTTTGTAAGAAAATGGGGCTGTCAGGAAAGGAAAAGGTCAGGAACAAGAGAAGGAAATGTAAACAATTTTCAGACAGGTTTCTCTGCTTTCCAGCATCTCTTTTTTTAACTTTTACCATTTACTGGTTTGAGACAAGAAATTGGGTCTTATTGCAAGTGTCAATCACAAGTCTAAGATGGTTTAGACTGCTGAGCTTCTAATTGGCATAAGAATCCTTTAATCCATTTTATCAGGTCCTGTCAGCAGCAGGCAGAGATTCTACAGCAGTGGCTAGAAAACAGCACACAACCGGAGGACCAAGCTGGTGTACAAGATGTTCAGGAAGAACTGAATCAGGTCTGTAAATAGCAAACAAATTCAACTTATTTAAGTGATAATCACTATGCTATCCACTTAGCCTAAAGGCTGATGGCAGTTGTGAGCAATTGGATAGTAACCTGTTACTAACATGCCAAGAGAGTTGAGACTTGTGATCAGAAGTGGACTGAAGAGCAGCACAGGCTGCTGTGTAGATGCATCTTACTTGTTCAGAAATATAACTCCAGCTCCAATGGCCCTTCCTCAGGCTGTTTCCAAGCTCCACAGCCGGCCTTCGTAGATTCAGTCTGTTTTTTCCCTGAGATTTCTCAGGACAGTGTAACTACGCTACAGTGACCACATCTGCATTGCTGTCGGTGCCCAGGGTTTAATACAGCCATCTGGGGACTTAACTGTTAGCTCTTAAGCTAGACAGTACTTGGCTGTTCCTGAGTGACACTATCCTATCATTTCATGGTTCTTAAGTGGGATAATACAAAGGCAGCTGGAGCTTATTCACTCTTCCTGTCAGAAAGACTAAATGCTGTCTTGCTGCACCAACAGCTTATGCAGTTCTCTTCACTTTCAGTTGCAGGTGAGGATCAGCACTCTCACCAGAGCACAACAGAAAGAGAGGTACCATGTACAGAGCCTGGTTGCCCGCCTGCATGAAATCCAGATTGCTCTCAATACATAATGCATCTGAACCAATATTCCAGCTCATGGGTAGGACTTCTTGCTCTTTTCCTAGCAGGGGAGGATGTGGATGTATACATTCTCTTAGCCTATGTATGGCAATTTTATTTTATAAATTAAATATTTTTGCTTGCTTTGTTTTGTTACTACAAGTGGTTAAAAACCACACAGGAGCTATATATACCTCGTGCTGCACTCGCAATGCCTCATATAGGTTACCCTCACATTTCACAAAGATAAGCAACACTGATAAAGACTCTTTATTTCAAAATCTTTGCAATTAAATGAGTTCATGTCAGTAAGTCATACACTTTGACGTACAAAAATAGCATGCTACTGATACAGTTGAATTAAATGGATTCTCCATGCAGGAGAAATTCACAGCATTATCAGTACCCTCTAGGAACTTCGCTTTTTCACTTCCAGGGTGCACTGCTGACCACTGCATAACAAATGTTTGTTAATCAGTTAGCTCTGCACAGTATTAAGACTACCACAAAACCAGCCACTTGCATGCTGAATCCTCTCTTCCCTACCTTTCTAATAAAGCACACACTAGGTAACCTGTGCTCCCTTACTAGGCTAACAGTAACCTTCAGATACTGTGGATGGTGATGCTGAGCATGGAGAAATTAAAGCTCAAAGTTGCTTTGGCTGTGTCTGGGTGGCATAAGCCCCAGTGGAAAAGGGGGAAAAGAGTGAGTGGTCTTTCCTGTCATCCACTGGAATGAACCTGCTTTCTACTGTTAACATGACATTTAGTTAAAAGGCTGGTAGTCATAGCTTCAGCCTCTGGGGTAGATGTTTGCCTTAGTCTTTTCTAAATAGCAACAGGTTAAAAAGTGCACGTTTCTATAACGCGTGTATGATAATATACTGCTTCAGGAGTAAACTTGCTAATGCCAAGAAATTTAACAAGATAGGTGGCTGAGAGCCACTTCAAGCTTTCAAACTCCTCCTCATGTAAAGTGAGGAAACATTGACTCCTCGAGCCAAATAAATTTTCTCCTGCTTGTCACCCAAACAGCCACCATAACTGAAGTCCTGGATGGGCTTCATCACTTAGAGGCAGTTTATCATCCCATCTTTCCTGATGACAAGCTAAGCATACAGGACTTGGCAAACTGGACATCTGTACAACAAAATTATATTCTATTTTCTGCAGTGCATACAAAGAAGTTTTCCTTTAGAAAATCAGAGCTACTTAAAGCTTACACTCTCCTTAAAGTAGCAGAAAAATAGCTCAAGCGAGAAAGTAATATGAGAAATCTTTGAGAAAGCGGAAAGGCATGTCCATGCCCACAAGCTCTGGACAGCAAAGTCAGTTTTAAATGTCTTGAGTGCCTGGGCTTGGAACAAGTGTATTCTCTAAAAACAATGAATACATTTAAAACTCAATTCCTCTTCTTCACTTTGGCACCAGTTTCTATCAGTGCCGCATTTGGTAGCTCCAAAGTGTTAGATTTCAAACTCTTTTTGACATGGTGTTACAAGAAAGCTCTGAAGTTTTGCTGTAGGATGAAGCTTCAGCACAGAGCTTTGTCCCCAGCACATTTCTAGCAGGGGGACAAAAGTCAGAGTCATCTTTTGAATATGATGGAATTGTTGCCTGTCCATTATAGGATGGCCAGGTTCGCACCTAGGAGGCAACCTGGGATTGCTTCAAAGATTCATAGGATCTTTCTACAAAGTCAGTGCATAGATGTACTTCACTCGGTGCAATAAAAATTGGTCCTGAAGTATCTGAAACTGTTCACTAAATAGAGAAATTAATTCTTCAAGCATTTAGTGACAAAGCAACAATGAAGATACACTGCAGGGAGCAAAAACATTTGGGCTGTTATCTTATTGCATCACACAAGAAAAAATATTTCCTGCCTTCAAACACCTTAATCCATACAAACAAAATCTTTAAGGCCTGAAACAGAAAAATAGAACCATAGACTAGGAAGAGGACACAGCTTTGTCCACTCTTCTCTAAAAGAAAAGCCCAAGATGACCAGGTTCATCACATGGAATGTAGACACAGTGGTTTCAGGTTTAAAATACAGTGCAAAGTCCATTTTTAAAGGGAGAATGTCATGTAAAAGAATTGTCTAACAGTAGAAAAGCTGGATGAGTGGGATTTAGTGTACTGATGCTGTCTACATTTTACATATCTGAACTGTGAATCCATACTCACCCCCTGAACTGTTTGGTTCTCTACATTCACAGCTGCCTTTATTCAAAGGCTTCATCAGAGCGTGTCAGAATAAAATAAATATGAGAACACATTCTTTATTCAAAGTCTGAAAAACAGACATTGCAGGTACAGGGTACAAGGTCTGACTCAGCCTGTCACTGTCCCTTTAAATACAGCTAATCTCTACCCTTCTCCATTTCACCTGCACAGCCTTGGAGGGCTTAAAAGGATTTTAAGAACAAAATTACCCTGTGGCACATTGAGGGGAGCACATGAAAGACTACAGGCACAGGGTGGGTCCTCCATGAAACCTCCATGGCCAACATCTTTAAAGGCAGCTGTACCTGATACAGCTCTGGTCATTCAATTCTCTTTCTGCATTCAGCAGCACGTCAGTGTAGATCAAATGCTCTCAGGTTTAACATAACAATGACATTCTTCAGTTTTCCTCACCCAGGTCCTGCTGAGTGATACATACTTGTTAAATGAAACACTCAGTGGTGTGATAAGAGTCCCTTTGTGTAGAAAACTGCCTTGCTGAGAGTTGCTATAGAGAGCCCAGTGCTTCTCCAAATCGGATTTTCTGTCCAGCTTTGAGGTGGAATTTGAAGTCCTTGGGTGCCTCGAAGATGAGTACAATTGTAGACCCTAAGTTAAATTCCCCTAAATGTTCCCCTTTCCTCATGGGGATCCCTTCCTTGTTGTTGTTAGATATGAAGCTGAAGTCGTTGTAGGAACCTTTAGAGTAAGAAGGACTGTTGGTATGCAAGTCCTGTACAGAGAAAGAAGAAAAAGGTACTTGAGTATTTCAGTACTCTGTATTCCTTAGCACAGCTGTAGACTGTGGCTATCCGGGCATTTAGTTCAGGAACTTACTTACAATTCAAAAGTGCAGTAGGAATATTTAAAAACCAGATGTTTATACTGGAGATACTTTAAATCAGTCTTAGAACAGCATTACTCTGAAACAGCTTTATTTCAGAGTCATAAAATCTAAACGTTTGTTGCAATTTTATTATACTATACCAACTTTCAACCATCATCAAAAGCAGAAAGCTGCCTACCACGATCTTGCTCACCTGGTCAAAGTAGATGCGAATAGAGCCCACATTAGTTGCTCCAACAGCTGTTAAAGAGAAGAAGCCATGTTTCCAGTCACCTGTAAGGACAACCCGTTCATTGTGGCAGAACAGCTCCTTGATCCAGCGAGCAACTCCAGGATTCACAGACATCAGAGAGCCTGCAATCGCGAGAAAATATTCAGGTCGTCTGGTTTGTAGCTGTATTGTAATGCTATCCCGGTGGCATTTTCAGTATAACAGTAGCTGATCCAGTCAACAATTCTGTCTCTTATTTGCAGGAAGAGAGGCAAATGGTAGGCACAGGGAATGAAAACCAAAGTAATACCAAAGACAAAGGGGTCATAGGAAAATGTAGTCTTCAGCCTGTGTCCAGAAAGATGCACTTTTGAGCAAGGCTCATATTACTTTGTATTTTATCTAGCTGAATCACAAGGGAAACTGAAGACCCTTTCATTTGTAAGGCTTGAATGCAGTCCGGAACACCATCTACAGTTCTGGCTGTAGAAGAGCAAAGGGCTTATATTTTCAAGCCTGTAAATGGTTCTTCCCAGGCTGACCAGTACAGAAGAACCAACAAATTTTGAATTCCTGCACAGTTCTTAAAGTAATTTAGTCAAGTATAGTCACTATACACTTTTCTAGCTATAAACTGCATCTGGTTTGCTGCACTGAATAGTAGCAAATAGTAATATTGCAAATGCTGATAGTAGCATTTCACCCATACTCCTTCAGTGCAGTCAGGGTCTAACTTAAATCTGGGACTTGACTTATTTCTCCAACATCATGGCAGGTCACTGTCCCTCTTCTCATGGTGTCTGAAGCCGAATCCAAGTACTTAGGTTTTCACTAGATACCAGGTTTTGTTATCTGCTGAACTAGAGTATGATGAGCTGCAAAGAGGACAAAACCATCTGATCCCAGCTCCAGTAACATAACCATTTAGTAGCGTGTTCTTTGCCAAGCACAGGAAGTGATCATATTTTAGGCTACTCTCTGGTCTGCTCTGCAGAGCTATCTGTATTTCAGGTACGAAGTGAACAGACTGTGATTAGGAACAGGTCAGGTCAGCATGCGTCAACACTTACTTCAAAGAACTAAACCAGCCCGAATACAGTATTACCACTTTCACCATTTAGATGTGATCTGATCAGACAAACTACAAAACTCATAATCATTTGTGACAAATAACTTTCTGACCATTGTCTATCATGTGACTGTACAACTGCTCCACTGGTGTGTCTCCTTCAGCAGTGGCCTGTACCAGGTTTTCCCTCCACAGCTAATCTGCACTCATCTTCTAGGAGCAAAGACCTACCTGGGAAATGGCGCCGGTGTGACACTCTCCAGTCAGTGGGGGAATGGAAGCAGTGATAATCCCCTGGTGCAAGGTAGATTACACAGTGGTAGAGCTCATTCCCTTCCTTTGTGACTAGTTGCTGCTGGAAAGAGTTACCAGGTGGGGCTGCAAAGAATGGAAAGAAAAGGGTAAAGGTACCTCTTCACAGTTGCCTGTTGTGGCTTGCCAAGCAGTCTAGCTTAGAATCAGTGCTAACAGCAGAGGACTGAATGCAGTTTACTTGTATTGTTGAGACTACAAAAGATATACTTTTTCCAGGAATCCAATATTTCAAAGTGTTTTTTAACCTTTACAACAACATTAGACCCTATATTAGGATCTAATTAGATCCTATGAACCAGACAAGACACTCTAAAGCCACTGATGAAACAGAGAAACACTGAAACAGTGACATGTTTATCCCCAAATAAAACAAAAATCAGACCTGCTTTTGTTGCAGGCAATGTGAGAGAGAAAAAGAGAGTAATCGCTTTTCTCATGATCTCAGAACACTGAAAGGGCAGAGCAGAACAAATGCAGAACTGATGCACAACTCACCCTGGCTAAAATGCAGTTCCTCTGTAGAGACACGAGGTCCCAAGAAAGATTCCAGAGAATAAGTAACCCCTTTTACTTGCTCCACTTCACAGTTTTTTACTTGCCCAAAATTAAGAATCTTTCCATCAGAGGGACTGATCTACAGCAAAGAGGAAAAAACGGAAACACATGAGGAATTGATTTATTCCTCATGAAGCAGGCACGTTCCTTTGGGGGTGTAGGGAAGCTGGTGGTGTAAAGCCTTCATTTCCTGTTACTCACCACACTGTGCACACAGCAGACTGGCCGTGCTTGCGGTTTCAGCTTCCTGCGGAAGAACTCACTGAGGTTTCTATAGTGATGCAGATCTTCAACAGCTGCCTCCTTCATGTTCACTCCAAATGTCCAGATGTACAGGCTGTAAACAGGCTTCCGGAGCCATGTCGGCAGCTCCACCTGGTTCAGGCGACCCCAGGCTCGCGAAAGCAGGCGAGTCGGAACTGATTTGTACAGAGCAACCTAAAGAAAGAATCCCACCGTGTCATTCGGTTCTGCCCACTGACAGCTTTCTCTTACTTCCCCGCAGAAAAAAGAAAGGATCGGACTGTTTTTACCAGCCACTCCCTTGCATTTAGCAGGTTACACCACACAGTCTGTAAGGCAGCAAGAAATTAGCACTGCTCTTCATCTGCACTCCCTCCATCCTGATGAGGGCAGGTGAGGGACAGAATCAAACTTACTACAGCCTTATACTGAAGGCAGAACCTCCACTCCCCTGCAGGCTGAAGCTCCACATCCAAGTTAATGGAAACTGCCCAATGTGAGGCTTACATTAAAAAAGACAGATTTCACATGTGCTAGTAGAACACTCATCAGAATGCTGATTTCCACATCCCAGTATTGTACGGCTCTAATGACACTAGTAGAGTCAAAGAAACACACCCTTGTGAATACAGCTACACCGGTATAAACTTATGCCAGCATTACTCCTTCTCTTGTAACAATGGAAGCTGCTAATTGCAAGAGTATAAAGTGCCTTTATTCCTCTAGAAATACCCTTTGGACTTACATGAAAGCATGTTTCAGTAACAACTAAATGAAAATGTGTGGATAAGAGGTATATATATGCTGCTGATGTAACTGGACTTCCTGTTGGTAATTCCAGGAGATAACTCCTCTGGGGTTTGTGGTTATCAGCCAAGAAGCTCACATGACCATGATGTGATGGCTTGTGGACCAAGGGAACTGAACCCTCCAAAGCACTTTTGCAATAGGAGCAGTAATCTGCTGAACACAGTACAATTTAACAGAACAGTTCAGCTACATGACTGGAAGTTGTGGGGTTTTTCTTAGTGAGAGGCATAATTTATTCTCAATATTAATTGCATCCTTCATAATTAAGTCTTGCAAAATACAGCCGTAAGCAAACAGAAGCACACACTGGCCAAGAGCCTGTCCATCAAATACAGCAAAGTAGGATTCCACTCACAAATCACCATCCTGCATGATATTCCATAAGGAGAACACCAGCCCAATCTTACTTCAGATAGAACCTTATAAATGAACAGTATCTTAGGTTGTATAAGCTGAAATACTGAAGAAAGAACTGTTTTGCCATTTTATTTGACACGCATTATACAGTGTTAATTTCTGAACTCACTTGTGCTCAGTTTAGCACAAATACTGAGAATATGCAGCTACAACTGTAAAATCACAGATTGTTCCAAGTTGTATTTCCTAGGAGCCCCTTCTCTCCAGAAGAGCATCTTGGTTTTCAAGATGATGGCAGCAAACAGAACAGCTGTTCAGTGAAATCATCTTAAGAATGGCAGTTTTGTGGCAGTTTTCAATCAAAATATTTGTGTAGCTGCTGCATTCTGGAATTACATGAATAACCACGTGCAAGGCATCCTGCACCCTGCTCTCAACAGTGGCAGATCAGAGATATGCGTATCAGCTGGCCAGGCTAGATTGAAAACGCTCCAAGAACTTGAGGAGCAAACTCTCTGAGCAAAAATGACAGAAAGCAAGAGACCATTTCAGTATGGCCAGGAGTGGGAACTGGAGGAGCTTTGGTCTGTCTTACCCTGGCCCCAGTACTTCGAGGTGACTGAATTAGTTCAGAAGTTGTTGATTTTCCTGGGTAGAACACTGACTGTTAAAAAAATCCCTTGTCTGTGAAGCAATTGGACACCATGCAACTATGAAGAGCAAAAAAGCTGAAGGGAACCAAGAATTGCATCTCTCTGCTTCCATATTGTGCACACCAGCCTGTCCTGTGTTAAGGATCTCTGCCCTGCTGCTGCCAGCTCCCTCCAGGATAAAACAGCCAAGGTACATGAAGCGCAAGAGACCTGCTCACACTTACCCTGCTCACAGGCCTCCATCCCACTCTGGTCAAGGGCTTAAGAGCACCGAAAGGCAGAAGATAATATAGAATAGTCAGAGGCCAAGAACGGAGTTTCAGAGCAGGCCTAGACATACAGCTCAGCTGGCCCAACCTTCGCCTCAGGGCCAGCTGGGGGAATTGCAACCTGCAAGATTACATACACAACATAAGGGTCAGCCATCGCAGCTTCGAACCACCAGCTTCTGATAGCTGGGGATGATTTTTTCCTGTTAAACATTGATTCTGCAAGTCTTTTCTGCTCTATTTCGATCAGTTCTTCCCCTTCCCAAAACAGAAAACCAGTTTAATCTTCAAAAATCCACAGAAACCCAACAAACACAAACAAAACCCAAAAGAATTCTCTGCCCCAAAAAATGGTGTTCCCTCTCATAGGACACACTTTATGAATGACACCCTCAAAATTTAAATGCAAGATCACTTGCAGATGGCACTTGAAAAAGAAGTCACAGCTAGTTCATCCAACTAACAACATAACTGGGACTTTAATAAGAACTCTCACTGAGGGACAATCTAATGGAAAGAACAGATACTCTGGATGAGAAATCCTTGAGACCTAAAAGAGGTCCCTCAGAGGGTTCATGTGCTGAAGGCATCTTGTCTAGACAGTGCCCCAAGCTGTATTTTGTATCACAAAAGATGCTGGAGTTAAATATACACAGACCTGTTGGTCATTCTGTAACTTTGGGAAACAAGCATGCACTTAGAGACAACAGGAGTGGCCCTCCTGAGTTAAAACTATTTACAAATAACTGGTTCCAAAAGACATCCTTCCAGGTCTGAAAACCTTCACCGGGTATTCTGAACAGAGAACATACGCACAAAGCCAATACTTCCCGTGCTGCATGAGTCTAGTCTCCGCAGGCCAGTAGCCAACTCCTCTGCCTCATAACCAACTGCATCTATGGCTTTTTGTCACGTGGTTGTCCTGGCTGAGAGGAAACTCTTTACAGAAATGCTCATGGGGAGAAATCGAACCTGTAGCTCTGAGAGGGAAAAGCTGCTCAACTTACTAGCCACTGTGAGCCCCGGTTCAGATCCTGGCAGGATGTCTGGGTAAGAGACTCTTCAGGTCCCTGTTTATTCCTTGGCTTGTACTCAAGAGAAGCCATTGGCATTTCCAAGGTCCCAGTATCAAATTGAAGTCTGCCTATCTGTGGGCAAAATACTCAAATCTTCTGGCTCACACTGTCCTCCCCATGCTGCTGAAGGCAGCACGCCTGCAACCGGGATACAGCTATACGCACACCCAAACTGGTATGCTCTGGCTGCTCTGAACAGCTCGCTCCCTCACTGGATTATATGACACAAAGGATGAAGTACAAAGTACTGTGGATGTCTTTCCAAGATGGAAAGAAGCTGGGAAATCAAAAGAAAATGTTTTTGCCAGTGCTTTCTTTTCAGAACTTGCATCAGGATTAAAATTCCATGCAGACAGGTACAACTGTCACCCCTTTGGGATGCAAAGTGCTTTTGGCTCAGACTTCTGCAGTGACCACGGCTTTTCTCCTTCCAAGAATTAATAAAAAACAAAGAGTGATCTGTGCATCACAATGCAAGGAGGAAGAAAAAGCCCTGAGGAGATGAAGTGCTGCCTCAGCAGAGGTAAAGCCGCTTTTCCTCTCAGCAGGAGGTGGGACTGCCCCTACGTGGGAATAGGAAGGGGTGCTTCACCTTCTTCCTCCCATCCTTGCAACCCACCAGCCTATGAGGGCTGGCAGGCTGAGTTGGACTGCCAGGGCTGGGTTGCCAGTGGAGGTCCGGCTCCCCCTCTCGCTGCTCTCCCCCTCTTCACTGCAGTCGCTCATGGACCAATCCCTGCAGAGCTGCATCCTGGCAGCTCGCTCAAGCCCTCGGGCTTCTCACTGCCTTGGCCTGGTTTCAAAGCAGTCCCTCACTATTTTTTCCATTCTCCTAGTGATGGAGAGTAGAAAGGAATGGAACGAAAGCCTTCTCATTCCCCTTGTCACATAACAGCATGCCCTTCTCTGCCAATTCAATGCATAAGGAGCTTTATAGTAATTAGGGCAAACAAAAGCTTTGCAGATGGCTGTCGCTCCTTCTGCCCAGAAACCTTCCCATCCTCCCTCCCTCCTTTCTCCCTTCAGTCACCATCCTGCAAAGCAGAAAATACCGCACAGTACCTGAAGCGAGTTCTCCTATTTGGTGTACCCCCGGCAGAGCCAGCCAGGCCTGGACTCTCCAGTTGTGGGTGCTGGTCCCCGGCACAGCTGCTGCTGCCGCCATTCCCTGAACGCAGCCTCCGGACATGAGTTTTAACTTTGTGGAGGTTGTAGCAAGAAGGTGGAGGGTTAGACAAAGCTTTATAGCATCTCACCATTTCCCTGTGTGCAGATCTGGTCCCTGCAGGGTGTTTGACTGACACATCGTCAGGGTGACCGTTGGTTGCAAGGCTCAGTCTTTTTTCGTCTACCTCTCTTCCCTTTGCTTGCTCCGGCACAGGAGAGAGGCCACGGCGTCACAGTTCCCAATTCCCCCGCTGGTTTGTCTCTTGATTCCCCCTCTGTTTCCCACTTGAATCTCTGCTACGAGGGTTGCGGCTATTGCAAACAAACAGGCATTGTGTCATATTTCAACATCCCACTACAAAGCTGGCTCTGCACAAGATAAAAACGAGCTGTCCGTATAAGCAGTCCTTGCTCCTCGCTAGTCGGGGTTGCCATTGAAACTCAAGTCTCCAAAGCCCACCCTGCAGTCCCAGGCTGCCGGGCAGCGATGCACCACAGGCAGAGGAGCAGCCAGATGGCCTTGCACTGCTAACCCAGCGCCAGTCTGAATCCGAGGCTCAGAGGAGGAGTGGCGCGGAGAAGAGGAGGAGATAATTCCCAGCTTCAATTCTGCAGTGCAGCAGCTACTGCTAAATGAGTTCTGGACTGCTGGGCACCAAAAATCCTTTCCTGCTCTTAATATCCAGCTTGGAAAGAAGAAAACAGAAAGGAAAGGAAGGTATTTCTGTTTTATAGTCCTTGCTAGGCACCAACATCCACCTCCTGAAGTCTCTTTCCATCTTAAAAGACTCACATAAGGAGCCCAAAAAGGACATTCTCCTACAAGTACCCAGATACATAACAATGAAACAAGCCAGGCTAAGGGCCAGCTTGAGAATCTGGTATAAAAGATGTGTTAAAGGGCCTATTTTATGACAATCAGTATTGTCACACTTTTATGTGCAGTAGAACTAAAACAAAACCCGAGTACAGGAAGTTTGGGGTTGGTTTGTTTTTAAATGAGAGACGGCTGCAGTATTTCTATCTGAGCATTCTGAGCATACAGAGAGAAATTTCCCTCGTAGACCCTGCAGCCCACATCTCAAACATGGTTCTTCTGCACCTCCTGTGACTGGATTTGGATTAAGGGAGCCTGAAAGCGGACCCCCAGTTCAGGAACTGTTAGTCGCTAGCTACATCTTGCCTCAAGACTGGACCAAACACACCCGGAGCAGTTCAGGGCTGACTCTCCAGGGGCTGTTTCACTTCTGTTATCTTTTGAAAGCTGGCTTTAAAAAAAAATAGTTAGGGTTTCCTTGTTTGCAAAGCTCTCTGAACACCATGAATCTATATGCCTAAGAGAGTGGGTCCAAAAGAGCACTGGTGGGCTGATGTGAGGGCAAGGGTCGTATTATATTAGAGGCAAGGCTGGAGATGTGGGAGGGCCAGCAGGAAAAGCTAGAATTAACCAGCTAATGGCACCCCACTCCAATTTCCTTGCAAGGAAGATTCCCCATTTCCTCAAAAGGGGGATATTCTAGGAAGAATTTTGTATTTTGACTGAACTTCAATGCTAAATATTACAGATATTCCTTAGGAACACCTCTGGGGTGTCTGTATTAGAGTCCTTTCTTCAGCAAAAACTGCGATACGGTGTTCGAGACCCCAGGAAGTTCCACGACCTCTGTTCATGCTGTTGTTTGAGCTCAATTTTAACAATTATTGCAAAAAATACAAAATCCAGCCAATTGAAAGAGGTAAATCTAAGATCAACCCAAAGCACTCCAAACAGTCTCCTTCCTCCCCAAACCCTGGGCCAACTCTGTTTTCTTATTTAAAAATATCATTCAGTCTTTCCCTGGCTGGCACAAGAAACTCCTACGCAACAGAAATGGAGCCATCTGTACAGTGAAATGATAAAGCAGTTACCCAAAACCCCATCCAAATTCAAAGCCAAGCAAAAAGGAGCACAGGGGAGCTGTTGCTCTGGATTTGCCTGGAATATTAGAAATCACCACCATTAAATACTAGACTGTAAATAGAAAGGGGCTAAATTGAAAACATGGTTTCAAAAGGCACTTCAGCCCATGGTCAAAACCAGTTTCACACTGAACACGTCTTCACCGAACGGAGGGAGTTCCTAAGCTTGGCACTGGCAGAGCCAGGCAGGGGCAGAGCACCCTGACCCACAGCTGCCCTTTGTGCGGCCAGGCTGGCACCCTGCTCCCTGCCCTCATCTCCTCTCAAAACCTTCACCTATGCACGACTTCGAAGGAAGATAGCAGAGCAAACAGAGGTCTTATCTCCATTTTCTGCACTCCTCCCTATAAGGGTAAGGGATGTAAACCCACAAGATCCCTCAGTAGAAATTAGATCTTATTCCTCAAAACTTTTTCAAGAAATGAGGACATTCTACATTGAACAAACCCGATTCTATGAAAGCACGGAACAAGTAAAATAGCTCACCTGCTCCCACCAGACAAACGGACCATGGGTTCTACAGCCCAAAGCCAGCCTTCAGTTCAGAACAAAAAATGTGGTGCAGGAGAGATCGCTCTCAAGGAAGGGAGAAATACTGCTGTTAAAAGCATGTTTTCTCCACTTCTCAAAGAAAGAATGAGTTCAGATGAGTAAGAAGACCTATGGTTTTCTTAAGCTCTGTTCTACTGACCAAGAGGCAAATACCAGAGTTGTGCTTAAGCGCTGGCATATATGGCAAGTTGCTGTCCCTGTTGTGGCTGCCCCAGAAGCAACGCAAGGTTCCTACAGTGTAAAAAGGCCAAAATTACAAACCCACCTCGAGTTTTACACCTGGGGTAACGAACAAGGGCTGGTGATCAACCAGCTCATTACAGCTGTGTCTCTACGGGCATCTCAGTGGCTGGACTTGGGATGCAGGCAGTGCCACAATGCCTCTGTTACTAGCTTAGACAAAAAATTTGGCGTTGCTGATTTGTAGGCATTGGACATCAGTAAGAACTGTTTGAAATCGCTCAGAATCCCTTTCAGTCAATCAGCAGTTACCAGGAGGTATCAATCCCTAGAGAATTATTATCTAATAGAGAACCGCCAATGCCAGGAATGCAACCCCCGTCTGCTCCGTCAGCTCAAATACAGCATCAAATCCAGTAAGCCCGTTTAACTACCTGTCATTCCTACCTCGAGTTTTAACAAATAATACACCGAGGCATTTTCAAGACAGACTAATACGCAACTGAACTTCAAACCTCAGTTTTAAATCATAAGCATGAATCATTAGGCTTGGAATGCCAATTTGGAGCACTCAGAGTCACACTTTCTACATTTGGTAACAAACAACTGTTTAAAAAATGCACTGGGCACATCCAAACGCTGTATTCTATTTAAGTGCCAGCAAAAGTAAGGTCTTGTAATCAGGGTGAAGAGGTACTCGGTCACTGTTTATTTCAGGTCCCATTCCTTTCCCAGCAGTATGCTTCATTTCAGACACATAACCCCTGCTCCCACCCAACCTTCTCTGGAGCCAGCCCAGCAAGAGGAACACGGGATGCTCCACACCCAGCCCAGTACATAGGTCCTAAACATTGAGAGCACAACATAACTCCTGTGATGCTGCCGGCGAAACCCGAGTGCACAGCTAGCAGCTGCCAAGGAAGGCCACGGGATTTGAGGAGCACACTCTCTTCCAGCTTGGCTGGGATGAGCTCAGCAAGTGGACTAATGCAACAGACCGTGCTCTGCTTCAGCCACCCTTCATTTCTAAAAACACTTTACTTTTCATATCAAGAACCCATTTATTATTACGAAAAAACCCCACTTTTGATCATTTCACAATTACACGCAGCTTGTTTAGTTCCATTCTATAAATAGAAAAAAAATCCAAAAGGAGTACTTTTTTAAGCCAGGTGGTTTTTAAAACTTGAACCTGAATTCTGTACAAAAAGCCTGTTGTATAGTGTCACAGAGCTCGTCTGTGAGGCAAGGAAGAAAGTTTTATTTACTGTTGCAAAGGAACATGAAAATTGATGGCACCTTAACCGCGCTGTATTCTTTTAATATTTGTAGTAATATTTTCCATATCGTGGGGTTTTTGGTTTTCTTTTTAGAGACACAACCAAACCCCCGTGGTGCCTCAACACGTGTGAAGCGCGCTCCGTTCTCTGCAGGGCTCTGACGGAAGCACAAGCCGCGGTGCCTCTCCGCAGCGAGGCGGGACCGGCGGAAACTGAGCGAGCCCCGCGGGAGTCAACTCCGAGAACCTGACTCGGTCTGAATGAGCCAAGAGCTTCCTCATGAGAGAGTCGAGGCTTTGGAACGCCTCCCCGACACTTCCAGCAAGCCACACACCGATTACTCGCCCCTGGTCACCAGACCTCGCACACCGGTCCTTACCTGTTGCCGGCCGGCAGCACCCACCGCCCAGCCGGGTCTCCTTCTCCTCCTCCTCCCCGCTTTCCGCTCTCTCCCGTTGCCGCCCTTCTAAAGCAGTTTTCGGAGGCGTGAACAAAGCAGCGGATGGCAAAACCCCACCGCCACCCGCGGCGCTGCCGGCCCCGCTCCACCCGCACCCCGCCGGGCCCGCACCTACCTCCCGTCCCGCACCCCCGGGGCCGCTCCGCGCCTTAAAGAAGCAGCGCGGTGCCGGCGGCCCTCCCCCGCTGCCTCCCAGCCACTGGCGCTCCGCAGCCGCTGCCTTCCCGCTCGGCCCCGGCCCCCAAGGAGGAGGAGCCAGGGCAGGAGATGAGAAAGGGAAGGGAAGCCGGAGGGGACCGGAACACGGGGACAGCCTTGGCGGGGCGGGCCGGGGGCGCTCTGCTCCGGGAGGCGCCAGCGCTGCCAGGACACCCCGGGAACGAGAGTGCCTCTCACTGCTTCGCTTCCCAAGGAGCAGCGGGGAAAGCGGCGGTGCTGGGAGCAAGGCACTGTGCGGGGCTGTCCCTGTGCCCCCCGCAGCCTGCCGGGACCCCGCGCTTGCCACGGTACGGACCGGGAGCGTTAACGCGATCCCACACACAGAGCTTCAGCCAAAGCAAGAAGTGAGCTGCCGTCTCACAAAGTGCGCTTGAAATCACTCCATAACCCAGCAAGGCAGATGAGAGAGAGAAACCATTTACACGGTCAAAAAGCCACCTCACTTCACCAGCCAGATTAAGAAAAGCATGGTTTCACTCAGTTCAGTTTTCCAGGACACCTCAGAAACAATTCTCCCCATCACACCCTTCACACATGTTCAAGTTGTTGAAATTTCACCACTTTGAACACGTTCTGACACCTTTGCCATGTGCATTGCGGTGCTCTACAAGACATTTTTGCCAGCAGCATGTTTGCTCAAATAAAACCGCAAACATCAGAACACGGGCGCAAGACTGAAGAATAAGAAACCAACCCAGTGGAGATGAAGTTTCATTCTTCCAAAGTTGGATTAAAAAAAAATAATCAGAGATTTTTCCATTATTAGCTCTTCCTTAAACTCGATGCACACCTCTTGCCGTAACACTGAATGTCCATCTCATCCGGGCCAAGAAAAACACCTTCTGTGTTGTACTGCCAAAAGAGCACCCAGTGTCCTCGGTTACACAAATACGAGCAGTTTTCAGTATCAATAGGAAGGACTGTGTTGTTCTTACCTCTGTGAACCAAGATCCTACGCCTAACTCAAGCACTTCTCCACTGTATTAAGCTGTTTCTGAAAACTGTGGCCCTTGACAATAAGCTGAGGTTTGCCCAGAACACAACTGTGAATTAACCCATCATCTGTATGCTCAGATGTCACCACAGCTCACTTCCCTTAAAGGCTCACTTCAGACTTCCTGCTGCATGTCACCCCAACACACACTGCTTTTTGCTTTGACAAAACAGAGCCAAACATGGGAGCAAAGGACAGCTACAAAAGTTCCTCTCTAGAGAAAAACTCTTACTCATCCGGTCACTCTGTTCATCCACAGTAATTCTTCAATCCTGTATCAACACCGCCCCAGTGCCCAAGTGAGAGGACACAAAACTCTAGTTAGCATATGAACAGTGTGTTATGCATGCAGATCCCAGCAGGAAATGTTCTGCGACAGCAAGGATTTGAAACAATAAGCTTCCATCCATCTGATAAATATCTACCTGGCTCCCTTAGAGCCGGCTGCATTACCTCATCTAATTAAATGAAAGCTGATCCTCACTGGCATTCACAGTGGGAGACACCCTAAGGCCTTAATCAGCTCAAGCTATTAGCTACATAATGTCTCTAAGAAAATTAGAGGAAGAAAAGGTCTGGGCTAAAGGAACAACAGTTTTGTCTTTCCCTGTGGAAGACTTAAGGGACACTTACACCAGATTGGTTTCCTCACCATTCCTTCATGAAGTATACAGGAGTATATAATTTGATCAAAACCTACAAACACTTCTGCGACAGCATGTACCCCTGCTACAGGGAGAGGTTCCCTGCATGCCTAACGGGATGACGATGATTTCCTACTTCATATCTTTGTCACCTGCTCAGAAGCAGGAGAATCTGCCTGGCACACAGAGCTATCATGTGGAAGATGCTGCACACGAGGTTGGTACTGCACAATCAGAAATTCCCAGCAGCAGGCTTGGCAGTTTCTTGTTATATATTACTCTTTCAAAGCCCACTCAATTGCACATGGTCTCCTTTTGCCTATGCAAAGGCTTACCCTGCTCCAAAAACAAGACGACACCCCTCTTTTTCCACACCCTTCATTGTGCTTCCAGGGATGCAATAAACCAGAATAATGGAAAATGAAAGGTCAGCAAAAAAGACATCTTACTTTCCAACCAAAAGGAACAATGCAGCTCTTATATTTCTTGAATCCTTCATTGTTCAGAATATTTCTTGCAATGTCTGAACACAGTTCCTCTTTTTCCTCAAAACTGCCAAGCTTCCTTTCTCTCCCCCAGAAGCTGTCAATAGAACTTAAGCCTGTGAGGAAGGACTAGGAAATCTCATGTCTCCTACTGGTACCTGCTACATTTGGAGACCTGCTTATCAGTTTGAAATTGTGTGTGTGATTCCCCGCTGCAAAAAACAGATCCTTCACAGCTCTTTCATCAACAGCAATACTTGCAGCTTCACCAAGTAGCAACAAACCAGCTCAGTGAAGGAAAATTAATTTAATAAAGAAATTACTCAGTTTCATACTTAAAAGTAGGAACAATAAGAAAAGGACATTTGTTTTTGAGCATCAAAACTGCATTGACATAAATACTCTGTGGACACTTACCAGCTCTTTTTTAATCAGAACATAAAACCTGTTTGAAATAAGCTTCAGCAGGAAAAGAATATTCGTCAGACAGAAATTCCTCAGGGGCTATCATGGCCTAAGCTTTTAGCATCTGGACTGTCTGGCTTGTATCTGATTTGGGTCACTAGTGAAAATAAATTTAGGGATTCCAGCCTAGTCCCCCCCACAGGCATGTGGCCAAACCACACACAAACTGGCAGCGTGCTCAGGAATGCAAAGAAATGGGATGCTAAAGGTCATACCAAAGCATCTCCTACACAATCCTATGATCCTAGAATGTTTAACTCCTTGCCTTCAGAAAAGCCACCTGGAGGCTTGGAAGAATACCACATATACTTCAAATTGTCTAACACGGAGTTAGACAATATCCTTAGTATTTCAAATGAGATTCAGCAGTTAGAGGAAGTGATGAAGTTATTTCTTACTTCAGTGCTGCAATGGATATTTCACCTATGAATCTGATACACGTACTGCAATTCCACAGTAATTTCTAAACTGCTTGGAATCCACAAGGAAAAGGCAAAAATCCCTCAGGATCAGCAAGAACCATAACAGCCTAAGTGTTACTTACAAAAAAGAGTCTTGCTCTATATTCACAAAGAAAATGGGTAATTTTTATTAAGTATTAATTCTGTCTCAGCTTCCTTGTAAAGTATATAAGGCATGAAGACATAGAGGAAGAAATGCTCCAAGTAGCACTGACTGAGCAGCTAGTGAGAAGATAAACCCTACAACTACTGCACATAGCTAGAACTACTAGGACAAAAAATCCTCAGCACTAAATGGGGTTTGAATTTTCTGATATGTAATTTGAGTCTTGCCTATTTTGATTTCTGTATTTAATTCTGTAAGCTGTATATTGTGCTTAATTTGCTACCTTGCAATGCAAGGTGGGGAAAATGAGAAAATGCATTGCTCTGAGCAGAGCCCCAGTTCCATCAATTGCTGCAGATGCCTTTTGCTTTCACAGGAGTGCAAGTGGACAGTAGGCTGAAGATGAATCTGCATCATGCCTTGGCAGTGATGAAGGCAAGCAGCACAGAGGAGCAGAGGCCAAGGGAAGGTCATTCCCTTTTACTTTGTGCATCTTAGACCATGCTGTGTCCAGTTTTCTTAGAATCAAGAAAGGTGTTGATGGACTTGAGCATGTCCAGTGAAGGGCCAGCAGCATGGCCAAAGGGTTGCAGCACATGGCCTATGAGAATGGGCTATGGGTATTGTGCTTGTTCAGCCTGCAGAAGACTGAGGAGGGACCTAACAACAACCTTCCAACAGCCAAAATGAGGTTGCTGAGAAGATGGAACCAGGCTCTTTACTGAGGGAGATGGAAAGACAACAGCCATAACTTGAAACAGAGAAGGTTCTAACCTTTTTAAATTAATATACATTTATATGTTAAAAATCTTACATACATTTTAAATAGTATATTTTTATAAACAATTTTACATATTTTCTATAAATTGTATTATTTTATGTATATATAAAAATAACTAGTAAGAAAAATATTTTTCACTATGAGGATAATTAAGCGTTGAAATAGGCTGCCCACAGACACTGTGGAATGTCTGTCGTTGGAAATTTTTAAGTCTCAAATGCATAAAGTCCTGAGCAGCCTGGTCTGAAATCAGTGCTAGCTCTGCTTTAAGCAGGAGGGTGGAAGACAAGAAGCTGAATGACTCAGCACCTACCAAATACCTTTTTATTCAAAAAATACATAATGCCATCACTTGACTAACTACCCCTTCTAACAAGTATTTATAAAGTGTCAGCCATACTAAAAGGTGGAGGAGACACCAGCAGCTCCTATTGACTTCAGCCAAAATGACAGTTACTTAAGTGACAGAAACTTTAGTTCCAAGCTTTGTCAAAAATGCGTTGGCAGTAGAGGACAAATTAAACATTCCCTCGTTGGAATGAGAGCAAAGGAGCTTTGCATCAGATGTGGCAGAAGCAAAATTGCCCCAAGTTTCTTACCTCCCACTCACTTGCAAGCTTCACTGGCACCTCTATGCCCCTCTTCTCCAGCTGTTCCAACTTGTAATCCTCATATTTTCTGTATCCTGCATATCCTCCTCCTGTAGCTACCAGAACATGGAAGGGGCGCAGGCGGAATACTTGCCCTACCGAAGCAGTATGAAACTTCTTCCTGTCTGTGTCAAAAAAGAAACCCAGACTTGAGGAAAGAGAACAACTACACAGTAAAGAAGAAAGCTATTCGGTGCAGTAAGGGATGTCAGCTTAGGTGAAGAAAATGTAATTAGAAATCTGTGACCCACAAGGTATGTATCTGCTCTTAAGTACTCCAGTTATCGCAGCATAACAAGTTACTGAATCTCAGCCGATGAATACTAACTGGTCATCTGTAGTTTTAACCTTATCCACCATTCCATATCCCTCCAACATTCTTTCCCCAAAAATACATGAAATGAGCTCCATGAAAGCACTGTGGAGAAATCAGATGAGCTGCCCGAAAGCATTATAATTATTTTCCAAGAATGAGATCTATGTTGTTACTATACGGAATGATCAGTTGTTGGGGAATAATCCGTAGTACCATGAAGCTTCGGGCTCCTCAGTCATTAAAGCTTTCATTGTGGTCAGGGAGTTCCCAAAACATACAGCTAACTGGAAGAAGGAAGGAAATGATGACCTGCTTTGGTGTAGGTTTGGTAAACAGGATAAGAGGCACATTTCTGCTGTAATAGAGCTCACTAC
>JAOEHY010033732.1:6568-24276 GCA_025447955.1 Psilopsiagon aurifrons
GGGTGGGCGGGGGTGGTAATAAACTTTGCAACTGGGAGTGAGTGACACCTGGAGCTGGTCATATTAAAGCAGTAGCTCAAGTTTCTCAAAGCTCATGCATGACAATTGTAAGCTGTGCTGGTCCTACAAGGACTTTACTTCTATAGAAATACAGGTACACTGATTTGAACAAAACAGTTCACACTTGGGTGTGTAGCTGTATTTCTGCTCTTTGTGCTCTTAAAGAAAGCAAAGCTGTGTTTTACGAGCAAACTAAACTATCCCAGTAAACATGAACTCTTGCCAGGAGAGCTGGATCTGCACCAGAGACTTCTGCTGACACAGCTAAGACAGTCAAGGATTATTCTTTCTCTCCCTCCTATCAACACACCAGGCTGGAAAATATCTGTTGTTGAGACTGGAATAAAAGCAATCACAATAGTTTGTCTTTTCTGCAGTGCTCCAATTTAAACAGGGTCATACATGCAGCATCCATGGGCGCAGTTTTACTGCTGAGATCAATTTCAGTGCCCTGCAAATTTTCACTACTGGTAATGTAATGCTGCTGTAAAATTAGAAAGCCTGATTATGGCCAAGCTCTGCCTGTGTGGCTTTCAGCTTTGGTGTTTGGAGCCACTGGCATGTTCACATGAAAGTGTAAATCTGCCAGAGATGCCCCACAGCCAGCCTCCGAAGACAAAATATTGAGAGTGCACATGAAGAAGGGGAGCTCACAGTTACATCTGGCTGCTGTGCTGTCTTGCCTGTGTCACCATTTTTTACTTACCAAGAAGTGATTCTGATAGAGTATGAGCATTGCCATCACAGTTCTGAGAACAGTGTTGAAGGAGAAAGGTGGATTAGCAGGGATGGCTAGTGGAGCGC
Organism: Psilopsiagon aurifrons; assembly: GCA_025447955.1. Taxonomy (NCBI): domain Eukaryota; kingdom Metazoa; phylum Chordata; class Aves; order Psittaciformes; family Psittacidae; genus Psilopsiagon; species Psilopsiagon aurifrons. The sequence continues at coordinate 7,433 of JAOEHY010033732.1, forward strand.
TCCTGTCACCTCTTTGCAGGATGGCGGAATCATTCTGTTATTACTAACCTATCCTAGGAAACAGAACTCTTCCACCCTTTTCCTTGTCCCTGTTGTTTAATAATGAGAGTGGTGAGCCATATAGTGTCCTCTACACACTTCAGACCAAGAACCTGTGCACAAATTACTGAATTCATTAAAGCCACTGACTCCAGTGGGCCATGGATTCCACTTTACTTGCACAATTGCCTCTGTGTATAAAGTCCTTTAGTACTGTGTTCTGCTGTTGTGTAATAGTTAAATTATTTCCAGTTTTAATGTTTAACACAGATTTCTTCCCAGTTTTAATGTGGAGTTAATTGATTCCAGTTCTGCCCTGAATTTCTGGTAGCTGAACCAAACTTCTTTTGCAGAAGGGTGATGTATGGGGATGTTATTATCTGAACCTAGGAGCAGGAGACAAAGACCCTGATGTGTCATTGCTTACCACTCCTGCAGCCATTTAAAGCAGCCAGCAGCCCATGTAGTGCTCCCTTGTTCTCCATCAGTGATAGTCTGTGCGCACCTTTCAGTCCTGTGAAGAACAACTCATTTTACTGACTACTGGAGGATGAAGTCCACAGACACACACTTTCTCATCTTGCCTTTCCTAATAACTTCCCAGTAGCCGTCAGCATTTCACTTATTGTCCCTCCTCTTTTTCTCATATTTATAAACCAGGAATAATATTTATACACCAGGAATAATATTTATACGCCCTTTTGGCTGTTATGATAACTATTAATTACTGTTCATGCACTGCTCTGGAAATTAATGTATTGTGCAAGTGCTAAGTGTAATTTAATTACTGAATATTCGGAATTATTAGCCTGTACAGGCTATTTTTATCTCTTATTTCTTAGTATAGAAAACATACCTTTTTCTTTCAGTCTGCAGAAGAGTGTGTTAATTGCAAAGATGTATATGCCTTCAAGCTGACTGCCGCAGAAACATGAAACTTTCTAGATAACTAGAAAGCAAAGAAATAGTTGCACCATCTTCTATACCTACCAGTGCACCTTATTTCTTTCCTGTCGCCTCCCTTCCTTTCTCAGTATTGCATGGTGCAGTTTTCCAACCAGTTGCCATGTTAAAACCCACCTGGAGGTTCTGCCCATCTGGAAACATTTTGGTTCTAAGATTAAGCTGTCCCAAATCCTATTTCCAAGATTCTTTTAATTTCTGTTCTCATGCTAATTTGTTCACATCTTTTCAATTTTTAGACTAAGGAAAATGAAGTCTGTTTTCTTAATGATCTATGGCTGAAAATCATTGAGGGTTTGGCTGAAAATGTGTGCAGAGCTCAGATAAAGTGTTTCTATATCATCAGAGATAAGTCAGTCATAGTTCGGCTGACTGGATGTTGCTTGGTCTCTGGCTGTCCTCACTAACTTATGATGTGGATTGTGTATATGTGCATATGCGCTGGTAGAAACAAGCAGAGAGCTGCACTTCACCCACTTTGTGCTGACCTGACTTCTCAGGAACATTGAGGAAAAGCAGTGCCTGTGTTACAGGGACTGTGGGAATCACCACTAGAGAAACTATTTGCTCATTGAATAGATTCTGGTCATTACTACACCTCTTCTCTCTGATGTATGCTGGGTTGTTTCCATGGTCTAGAGAAAAGTGACTGTTCATCTATGGACAAGTCAGGAGGACCTCCTTCCTGTGTCTACAGCAGTCAGGGAAAACAGGGTGCTAATATTTGTAGCCAGCTTAGAAAAACAAACAAACACACAAATCGTACTCAAAAAGCCATTGTGAGGATTTAAGGAAATGGGTGAGATTTGCATGTTTGGCCGCTCATCTTCATGACCAGATAGGATAAATGTTCAGACAACAAAAGGTTATACAAAATTTCTCTACTGGATATTTCTCTTCCACAGGCAGTTTTAGTAAATCTAGCTCCTCTAATCAAGAAATGCCCATGATTTCTCAGATTTTCAAATCTGTGCACTGCCAGTAACTGTTCAGGGAGTAAATTCAGACGAACAGTGGTACATCCTGTGCTACATAAATAGAAGAGCTCCTGCAAATGAACCTAGGGAAAAGGAGACCATGCTTATTCTGGAGTGAATAGAGGACCATGAGATTTTTCAGACTGCCTCCTAACCCAACTGTTGCCCTTGAGATCACGTGCCTTGTGACGAATGACTCAGGATGCTAAAAAGTCTTCATTGCCTCAGGCAGCATCTTTTTCCAGAGCAGTAGGAAGGAAACACAAATGTAGTAAGTTATGAGGCAATACCAAGCCATCAACCAGTTCTTCTGGCCTAGTCCCTGAAAAGGAGTCCAGAGAGGCAAACCAAGATAAATAGCCATTGCTCCGACCTTGTCTTGATTCATGCACAAAGCCAGAAGTCAGTTATTTTTCTTGAAAAATGAATGGGAGCTCTACAATGTCCCAGAAAAGCTGAAATGCCTGGAAAGAAGTTTCCTATCTCCACTGAGGGGTGGCTCTGTGCAGTCTGAGAATGTTGAGGCTGGGGAGAGGAAAAGCCTGTAACAGAAGGGTGATACTGGTTTGAAAAGCACTGTATGCAGCTTTATTCTGGACAAGGTTAGTTGATTCACTGAGGCCATCCAATATACAAAGAGACATTGAAATGAAGTCTCTGCATAGAGATGTGAGTTTTTTCTTGTGGTAAAGGAGATTAAGACTCAATACAGACTTGACTGAATGAGAGGTAATTTCTCAGGTAATTTCTCATGTAGTAACTACAGGGTATAGGTGTGCATGTGCAAAGTCGCACGGGAGCAGATTGGACACAGCAGCATGGACAGCACTGAGTGTACTGATGGTGGAGCTGAATGCAGGCTTGTGTGTGCATGTACAGGCATAGTCATGTGTTCCCTAAAACTTTAGTGATTATACTAAGGATGAACATGTCTGAGGAAGATCATTGCTTACTAAGGGTGAGGAACAGAGGTCAGCAAGCAAGGCTCCTACAAAGGGAGCAGCAAATGAAAGAGGAGTCAGCTGCAGAAAGGGGCAACTCTTCACATGAGGAAAGATGGTGTTTAGAAACTCATTGAGACAGCTGTGAAGGGGATCCCAAAACCAGGAAACACTGCTGTATAATACTGCATGTCTGCATATATTGCCATGGGATGCGAGATGTGAGACCCTCATATTGGATGAATAGGGACAGCTTAGGGGTAAAAACATGGAGAACTGACGGCACCATGGCTCTCTGCTTGTAAGGAGAAATGAGTTTAAAGGACAGAAACGAAATAAAATGCAGAAATAGCTGTATACTGTACCCAGTAGCTACAGAAAAGAAACAATACTTTGCCAAAGCAAAGCTCATGTCTTGCTGGGAGTATAAAAATTAGTAAAAGGGGTTTCCACTGGAAAAGGAAAAGATAACTTGCTCAGGAAAGGGTGTCTCCAGTGACATCTTTTTTCATTCTTGGTATGACAGTTAATGTGTATGAATTGTGCTACAATAACACCAAAAATTAAATGCATCTGAATAAGTAAGCACATCTGAGCAGACAGGAAGGAGTACTGGAGGCTGAAAAATGGTAAATTGTCATTCCACAGAGGAAAAGGGTTGAGTAACAGTCAGAATGCCTCTTTGTATATTCCCAGCATGTCCATGCATCAGCTACAGCAGTAATTTAGTAATCAGCTAGAGTCAGGGTGAATTTGAGCTGTTACAAAATACATGGTTTGATTTAGTTCCATACCACAGCTCTTCTGCTATCGCTGTTGTGGCTTTCCATTAGTATATAATATTCTGCCTTACTGTATTTTAATAGCACACTATGAGCAGCTTTGTGCTCTGCCCAAAACACAATATTTAAACAAAAAACTGTGGATTTTTAACCCACTCATAGTTTGTGACTAAGATTATTGAATTTCTTATAGCACTCCAATAATTTCCTTCAGGGGTCACAGTGGTCTTTAGCTCATAGGCAGTATAACAAGTTGCTCCACTATAATGAGGCTTCATCTTCCAAAATCTGAAACTTGGCAGCTTAGAAGTAAAGATGGAGACAACATTGGTGACTTTCCCAGAAACTTTCTGAGGAGTCAGACATGAATTATTTACAACAATGGGCAGGAATGTGTAATGGCTATTGCTGCAGGATATAAACCAGAAACAGGTCCATCAGGAAAGCTGATATTATCTCAGATGAGACTACGTAAAAACCTGAGCATTTGTATATTGGCTTAGCCTTGAGAAATAACTCACAGGAGTAGTTAATGCAAGCACAGATATTGATCCTCATCCCAGTGCCGGAGTGGGCTCATTCACTATTTGGCTACCTTACTACCTTGAATTTAGCATCACGCAGACACAGATTCATGGGTCATTCCAGCTGGGGAATTCCACCTCTCAGACACCTCTGAATTCTTTACCAGCCCTCAGTGTGTAAAGGCTACACATGAAGAAAAATAAAGCTGTTTGTACCTGGTGTGCTGAGAGAGTTTGGAGGATGTGCTCTCTGACTTGGTCTGCTTTGCCACCACTGCAGCAGGGCCATGAGTATGTTCCAGATCCCACACTGCCTGCTAACACAAGTGCCCAGCAGCAAGGGTACAAAAAGCTGTAATTAGTAGCTCTTAAACAAGGTGGTTTGGAAGCCATGTAGGAAAAAACAAACCTGATTGTAGGAGGCTAGGATAAAGTCCTATCACCCCAGGAGAAATCAAAACCCATGTAGTAACCTCACAGTTCTGAGTAAGTCAGAGGCTTTCAGCCACTGTGGTGACGTGTGGCTGAGTATGTCATTAGTAAAGAGGCCATGACATCTCCCTGAAGTCATATCTCCAGACTGAACATAAGTAGGTGAGGGTGTCAGCTACAGTAAACCAGGATACAAGCATCAGTGTATATCAGGATACTTTTCTGAAAGACACAGTCATCCACAAACACACGGAAAATGGCCACCTGTGAGCTGTGCGTATTTTGAGAACACAGCTTCATCAGCTGGGAAAACACATGACAGAGCATCAAACTATGCAGTGCTATTGCCAGCCTGCCTCTGCCACTACTGAGAATGTCTGTCCGTACAAAACACTGGTACACTTCTGATTCAGCATAGGACCAGATTTGTACGAAGACAGGTGATGCTCCATTTAAATTATTTTTTAAATTATATTTTAGTTCTTGGTAAACCTGAACCTCTTAAGTAAATGTGGAAATATTTATGCTAGAGAGCAGTTGTCCCTTGGGCTTTCCATTTTGTACTGATAATCCCAAAGCAAAATCTCATCAGTGTCTTCTGAATAGAGCTCACAGGGTTGTGGTTTCTGTCAGAGCAGCTGATTTTGCATTCCAGACTTGGTGAGCATCACACAAGCCAACGCAGGGACTGGCACAGCAGTACTCATAAGTTCCAAAATGATTTGCCTGTCAGGCACCTATTAAAATGGTATAGTGTCTGTGATGATCAACTCTATCCTCATTATCCCTCTTAAAAGCCTATACCACTTACTGATTACTTCAAGAGGAGCTGATAAGCACCATGTCACTTTACACTGCTTAATGCTTTACATCACAAAAGACCATTGTGATGTTTCATGAGAAACATGCATATATTCTGTCTTTTAGGGAGGAGATGGAGGCTGGATTCAGCAGCAGCGAAGTCTTTTTGGGTGGAAAAGTGGAATTCTTGTTAGGTTTTTCGCTGATTTATTGTAAAAAATACATTGTCCTCAGAAAGTCACCATTACTTTTCATCTTTAGAAAAAGCTTGCTTCCTTGCCAGCATCAGCTTTCTGAGGATGGGCTGTGGCTGTAGCAAAGTTGCTCACCTCAGTCCTCTTGGGATACCCCAGAAGCTCTGCTGAAGCAATCAGTGGTGAGAAGAGAAACAGGCCAGTGACCTTCCCTCTCCCTGTACAATCACACATTTTTCTGAGCCCTGTAGACAGCAAGTAGAGCCCATTCTTTTCTGGAGCATCATGTCAAACACCAGAGTTCCCACTCCTTCCCTCAGTTCCTCACACCCCATGCATGCCATAGAGACCCCATATCAAGAAAGGAGCAGGCTGAGCAGTCCTGCATATGTTCATTCCCCAGCCTGGAGGGACCCTCAGGGCTGAATTCAGTTGTCCAAATATAATTGTATTGCGCTATTTCAGATTTCCTCCTCTCTTCTACAAATTTTATAGGGCCAAAGGAAAAACAGGAGACACACAAACTTCTGGAGAGGTGTCTGCACCAGATGTCTGCAGTGCAGGTGTCTGCAGGTGGATAGTAGGTGTCTCGGTGAATAAAGGACATTTTCCAAAATGGAAAAGAATTTCATAAAATCATAGAATGGCTTTGTTTGGAATGGATTTAAAATTCGTCCAGTGCAGCCTCTCTGCAGTGAACAGGGACATCTTCAACTAGCTCAGGTTGCTCAGAGCCCTGTCCAACCTGATCTTGATTGTTTCCAGGGATAGGGCATCTACCACCTCTCTGGGCACCTGTGCCAGTGTTGCACCACCCACATTGTAAAAAAATGTCTTTCTAATATCTAGTCTGAACTTACCCTTTTTAACTTAGAATCATTCCCCCTTGTCCTATTGCTACAGGCCCTGCTACAAAGTCTGACCCCATCTCTCTTGCAAGCCCACTCTGAGTACAGAAAGGCATCCCTGGAGCCTTCTCTTCTCCAGGCTGAACAACCCAAACTCTCTCAGCCTTAAGAATGACCTTGCACATAATTTTCTTCATATTACTGTGGACTCAAATTGTCTTCCTTAGTTCTTCCAAAGATACAGTGTGGGTCTTGACCTTTGAAAGTCCAAGCTGGCCACAGACCTGGCATACACTGCAAAGCCCAGCGGATCCCTCCCCCATCAGTCACTTGGTTCAAAGGCATAAATGCTCTGCCAATAGATGGTGGGCAGTTTATCTAAAGCCTGGATGGAGCAATAGGCATCAACAGCATCCAGCTTCCTGATGCTGGAATCTACAAGTGTGTTGCTAGTAATGTAGCTAGCAGGGATGCATTGGAGATAAAAGTACAAGTTCAAGGTATTTATAATTAGGACTGTAATTTTGCCTCCTCCTCTGACTAGGTAATATCTCATGTCAGTGACGACTGGTTTTTGTTTTGGAAGACAATGCTCTTTGCTGTTGAGAGTTACATACTGAAAATGTGAATCTGTTTTAGACGCTATGTTCTGATGTTAATTAAAGAAAATCAGAATTGGCAAATGATCATTAGAGAGAGCAGAAACAAGAAAAATAAACAAAATATATAGAATTTAAAAAAAAACCCAAAATATAGGGATGGTGAGGAGGGACTCTTCATTAGGGACTGTAGTGATAGGACAAGGAATAATGGGTTTAAACTTAAACAGGGGAAGTTTAGATTGGATATGAGGAAGAAATTCTTTACTGTAAGAGTGGTGAGGCACTGGAATGGGTTGCCCAGGAATGGTGCGAATGCTCCATTCCTGGCAGTGTTCGAGGCCAGGTTGAACATAGCCTTGGGTGATATGGTTTAGTGGAAGGTGTCCCTGCCCATGGGAGGGCGGTTGGAACTAGATGATCTTAAGGTCCTTTCCAACCCTAACTATTCTATGATTCTATGATCCTGTGATCTTCAAGGTACTGATAATTTGGGTTTGTGGTAGGCAATTAAAATAAAATTCCAGCATTGGAATACCTTTTTCAAATATTATCTCTGTGTGTTCAGATGTCTCACATTTTCAGAGTCTGTCTCTGAACTTCAGAGCCTGGTGTTATAGTTTTAAATAGAATTGGAATTTTTCATGAGCTGAATAAAACCAACCTGCCTCAGCTCCTATTACTGTCACTGAAGAGCCAGTTGGTGCCATTCAGTAGAATCTGGAATGATGTGAATGCACTGCATGTGCCCGTTTTAGGGAAGCCCTGTAGGCCTCATTGACTACAGTGGCAGGAAAGTCAAGTAGCTCACATGCAGACAGCTTTTCTAGCAACACCTAAACTTTGGTGTCTGGGTCTGAATATGAGTCCCATGCTCTGTGTCTGTGCCTGAGGTTCAAGTCCTTCTTACAATGGCAGTGAGTTATTATAGTTGCATATAATTTGTTGCTTGTTATTTTCTACTATATGGAAAAAAAAACCCTGAAGAATTACATTAAAAAAAAAAAACAAAACAAAAAAAACCCCAAAACCAAAGCCATGAAATTAAATGAATTATGTTAAGAAACAAGATTCAGATTGTGAAGTCAGGCACTTGAAAATTAAAAGTGCTGTATGTAGTCACCCGTGCAACACCTTATTCAGTCACCTTGTGAATATATTGCAATTTTCTAAATTTTATAGCATTATACTTTTTCATATCCACCTCTCCCTTTTGCATCTCAAATTACTTTCTTCCAATGTTTAATGATACACTATTGATATAAATAAAGCAATTCAAATATACTACAAATTTCACTGTACAAAAGCTGTATTTATTTAGGTTCCATAGTCAAGCTCTTGAAATTTAGGAAATGCCAGATGTACATACTGAGAGCACAGTGAGATATATTCTCTACCCCAGAAAACTTATGAATCAAATTAGCACAAGAGGAACTATCTGCTATGAGGATGGGACAGAAAGACAAAAATAACAGTGACCAGGACAAGTTGCATAAACTAGGTATGAGCACAAACAGAAAATGAGTGATTGCCTTTATTTCCTTCTAAGTGGTTTCAGGAGACCTCTTGGCCCCAGTGCAGTTGACATTCCTGGCATAGTATTCTGCATATTGTCCATATCCCTGAATCTTCTGAAATAGCATCATCAGAAACTGTGCCTGTAGGGACTCAGACATGCCTTCCTTAAATACCTGTTTACAGATACATGCCTGGTGTGAGTAATTTACAGTATTAAGTGAGAGTTCTTCTAGCAAAAGTGCCACAAGTAAAAAAAGGATATTTCATGGTCCAGTGTAAGGGTAGCCCACCCTGAGCCTACTGATCTGAAAAGCCAGTAACTTGCAGTACAGATCCTGCAGTGAGTGGCCTCACATCACTGCGAGCTGGCACATTCTTAGGTTATTCTTCTTTGCAATTACTTCATTTTGAGTGTTATTTTCAGAGGCAGATCTCTGAGCATGGGTGTATGCACATGATAATGAATATTGCATGCAGAGCTGTGATCTCAGTCTTTGGGTCTTTGTGTGCAAGTACTTCCTGCTGCCTCTGGTGACAGAGGATGACATTGACACTGCCTAGAACTATAAAAGGGATATTTTAGACATTGAGGACAGGGAAAAGAGATGAAATAAGATTAGGTTCTCAATTTTTTCTCCCTACTAGTTGTTCCACCAGGTCCTCTAATGCAACTCCTGATCCCTCTGGGATGTCTGTATGTCTATGCTCATGCACAAACATCTTGACAATGGGAATGTAAAACCAGATAGTAATACAATTTCATCTCCCTCTGGCTCAACTGGATGACAGCCACTCTTTCTTTTCAAATGCATCTTTCTCCAGCAGACTCTTCAGAGTCTCCCAAGATCTTTGTGCTACTGCTTTCTGATGAAGGCACTGGTGAAAAAGTAGATTACTGTCAGAATTACTGGTTCATCTATCCATCTACTGATTTTAGTTTCAGATCTGTGTCTTTACTGTAGGACCTACGGATATTTCCCAGCTTCCAGCTCTGTGTGTGCATACTTCCTGCTTTCCAGACCTGGGTTAAGTGAAGATTTAGATATGCGGTATCCTCCTGTCCCAGCACTTCAAATGCCAAAAGTCTAAATGAGCTGGCCAAAGAGGAGCAGTAACATGCTTTGCTTGCTTTTCCAACTGAAAGGAGGACAGATCTGCAGGGCTCATCAAAGTGCCAGCTTTCGTGGTCTATACTACGTTAGTGGCTCACAGTCATGAGCACTTCATACTCCAGTGCAATATTTTCTCAGTTTCTGGTGCATCAGATGATTCATAACAGAGGGGAGAAGAATAACTAGATAGAAACAGCAACCCTCACCATGCTCCTATTAATCATCTCAGAGTATTATTGTCCCACCACATTCCTCCCACTAGCTGATACCCCTCCAGAGTGCTCATATCCCATATGCTAGTGCAGCAAATGGTGGCTAAACACACACAGAGACATGCCCCTGTGCATTTGCAGTCCTACCAATAACCAGTGATTCTCCCTTTGTTCCCCCTGGAATCTTAGCAATCCACTCCCCACCCACATGCCCTCCATCTGCTTCAGGCTTTTTGGTGCTGTCATTTTACCCATGTGAGAACAACTGCACACAGCTCATCCTCAGAAGCATGTCATATGTTGCTTTCTTTCCAGTCTACAAGGAGGAACTGTGGGAAGGATACGGAGATCTCTTCTTTTCTGATTTCTGAGAGTTTTCAAAAAATATCTTTTCTGTAATGACCAAAACACAGAAATTATCTGTCTTGAAAAATGCTTTCCTTCTTCCCTCCTACACATGCTTCAAAACACACCCCTTGCCCTGATCTTTATTTGGAGAATGCCGTCTATTGTTAGTACTCTTTGCTATTGTTAGTGGGAATTGTTATGGCGTTTTCTACATTTTCTTATTCCTGTAGTTGGAAAAAAAGACACTGATTCTCTTTTTGAACTGTTTGCTTTTCTAAGCTATTAGCATAAGTCAAATCTGAAATATGTGAAAAGGGTGAAAGACTATGCAAGTGTGTGATTTCTGAAAGTGGAGTCTAGTGGGTGAGAAAAAGAAATTGTGTAAATAGAGATGCATGGGTTTATCTTCTTTAGGCTGTTTCCTGCATGTTCCTTGGCTTCCACAAGAGCAGGCAGGTCTATACTGTGCCATTGGCACTAGAAGGTTCTCTGGAAACTTTCAATTATGCTTGTGATTTCAACCCAAGATAACAAATGGATATCTCGTTTCTGTACATGGCTGATTTCTGATTTCTCTCCATGTTAATCTACAATACTTTTAAGATCATCCTTAATGTAAATCTTGACTGGTCTAGGCAGTACTGTTTGTATTCAAAATGTTATCAGCTTAATGAGAAAATTTTCTATATTTGGCATAGAAGTGGAGAAAGACAAGTTCTCACTGCAGGTGTGTTGGAGCTCACCTGTGGTACTTTCCATTACGTCACTGGGAAACGGCACACAGCAAAAGGCTACATAGTTGTCACTGCTGAAATGAAATGTGGGTGAGGGAAAGGAAGAAATAGCTTTCTTTTTAAGCATGCGTAATAGTTTGACTGGCTAAAATGGCTTTTGAAAAGGATTCGGAATAATTTCCATCCTCCTGAGGCTAAGTTAGAGGAATTGCTAAGAAAATTAGTCTGAAAATTCAGAATTGAAATCACAAATTGAATAGAAAATCTCCTGGAGACTTCACAATTAGTGTTAATAATATATTTGCCATTGCTTTCTATCCACGCCAAAGAAAAGGGGGGAAAAATAGAAACCTAAAGACTTTTGTATGAAGCAATGTTGTGATTTCTCTCCTAGCTGCCAACAAAAGCCACGCTTTGAATTTTGGCTGATAATTCAAGTGGGAGGATATCAAAGCAAATCTTATAGATTAGCAGGAGAACAACAGTAACATGAATAGTAACAGAGACTAAACAAAACAACAGAAGGAGAAAATGCAAGATCTCCTTAGGGAAACATTGTGCATCTCACTGGTGAACAGTGAAGTCCCCCAGATACAGCCAGTCCTCCTCTTACCTTTGCAGCCACTACATCCAAGAACCACAAGCTTCAGGAAAGTGAAAAAATATGTGAACTGGTCAGATCATTTCTAGTGATGCTTGGAAATGGAGCTTTCTGTGAGCTCTGAACTTACATTACAAAGCAGCAAAGCATTTTGTTATCCTTTTGTCGTGCCCCTTCAGTATACGTTAGTGATGCCTTATACATATTTTGAAACCTGCCTTCTGTATTTATTAATTTATGCATGAATTTTTGCTTACATCACCTTCGCCCTTGATCATCTCAATCTCCAGCACTCAAAGTTCACTATTGGACTATATAGATCATGTCCTCACGGATCCCTTGACAAGAGTCTTCAGGTGCAACTGTTTGTGAGAGTTTTCTTTGTGGAGATGCTCTATCCTGCATGGGAGGTGAAAAGGGTGGAAAGATAATGCAATATAGCTCCCCTTTTGCTGCTTTTGCAACCCACTGATCATCTTTAAGACAAGTGCTACATTATTTTTTTTTTAGACAAGTTGGCAATGTCCAGAAAAGAAGATGCATTTCTGATAAACTTGGAGATGCTAAAGACACGAGGGACTTACCGGTCCCTGAGACTATCTCTTTGAGGCAGCATTCCTAAAAACAAGCAACCAAACAAATCAGTGATATTTCCTTTACTTTGCTTTCTAGAGGTAAAAAGAGTCAACAGGAGACCTGGGCTGTTCTCAGCTCATGCCTAATATGGTAAAAAAAATCAGAAGGCTCCAGAGGTTTCACCAGAGCAGTTTTCTTTCAGCTCTAATCAGTAAGAATGAGAAAAGAAGATATGTCTTCGCCGTAGTCTGCTGGGTCCATCGTTTTTCTTTGTTAGCAAACTACAGTGCCTGTGTTCATAGTAAAAGAATGCAGCAGACAAATCCTAGACATACCATATATTTCATGGGTTTAGCAACCCATAAAAGTTGAGAGTAGCATCTGATTTATCTTGGCAAATGGCTCCAGCTGTTCTCAGGAACATATTTTTTTAATCAAAGGAGGTGTTCCATTAATTAGGTCTCCATTTGAATCTCTTTACTCAGGGATATATTTACAGCTCTATTTGTAAAATAATATGTACTTTGTAAAAGCATTTTGAATGCTTTGCTAATGCAGTGTGGTGTGACTTCCCTGTAATCACTGTTTCTGTCCAAAGGAAACTAACATGATGGTAAGTAATTGCTGGATTTTCTGGCCTAAGCAAGTATTAGAGTTTCACAAACTCAGCCATATACATGATTCTACCACACTAACCTGTTGCTAAAGAAACTACTGAGGAATGGACAAATGACCACAAATAGACAGAGGAATATTTACTTTCCTCTATGATCTAGGATTCAACTTGCTTGCTGCCTACGGTGTTGCTACTTTCAGGGGTGAATGCAATTAATGTCTGGCCCCTATCTCGTACAATATTTTGATAGAGGGATGACAAGAGATGATGTTATACAAATACTTGATAATCAGCTTGGATTAATTTTAATTAGTGAGGTCAGTCTTTTCTCATCTTCAACCTTCCAGCACAGCTGTTTTACTGCGCCTCTTTGCTAACTCTCTTACCAACTTTCCTTTTTGTCTCTGAAGCCTAAATCCTGATATGACACAGAGATGAAAAATCTTCAGGCTAGTCTCCATTGGAAAAAAAAACCTACTGGTCTTCATAGGCCTTCATAAATCACTACATGACCTTCTTTCTTCCAGAAAGGAAATCGAAAGAGGAGCATGACAGATACATATCTTTGATTGTTTAATACCTAATTTTAGCTAGTAGGTGAATGTATTGGAAAGACACAACAGACATTTTTAGAGGGATTTTTTTTTTTCCAGTGGTTTGACAAAACTGATTTTTTTTTTTTTACTGGTACATATGGCTTTCATTAAAATATTTGTAGAAGATGCTGAAACATTTTGTTCTTACCTTTCTGCACCAGCTTTTATGTCACACTGCTATTTTATATGAATGCAAAATGAAGTAGAATTAAGACCAAAGGAAACATTTTTTCCTTAGTGTTTGAACATTTTTCTCCATGAAAAAAATGATGGTGACTTTTATTTATAATTCAGAATGGAATCAGATTTTGAAGCCCTGCAGCTTTCCTGAGGACAGGATGTCTGGTTTCTGACTGCCCCTACCCTTGGTGCAGCCATGAGACAGACAGCAATGACTATCATGCCACACAAATGGGACCAAATGGATGCAGCACATGACATGGCCTGAGGTCTCTGCTCAGTATACAGCATCCAAATGCAACAAAAGCTCCATTCGGAGTCTTTCATAGAAAATTCCCTTTTAACCCATTCTAGTTGGTTTTTCTTTTCCAATTTATAGTTTTGTTTTTCTTTTTTTGTTCCAGGGATTTTTTTCACAGTCTTGGCTTGCTTTTTGTTTCCTCTCTCTCAAATGCTCCAGTGAGTGTAATACTCTCTGTAGGCAGTCCATATGTAGGTTAGGGAACAAGGAGGAATGCTTTGCCTTTGCTTAGAGGTGGGTAAACTGCCTGAAATTTCTTCACAGGAAACATATTCAAATCCCTGCAGGAAGGTGGAAACACGGATGGTACCAGACTAGCCTATTTCATGGTTTATGACTTTTATCAGTATGTAAATGAAAGACAGCAAGTGGCTCTTTTGAACATTCACAGTAAACATGTCACTGGTCACATTATCGGAAAGAAGCAAAGAAAAAGATGGGAACATGGTGGAGAGGCAGAGGCAGGGATGTTGCTAGCATATAAACTGACTCTTCTTAACCTTTACTCAGGGCTGTGTTGCAGACTTACTTTTTGACCCAAGGGAAGTCATTCACACATGTCTTTAAAGCAGCAGTTAATTTCAGCAGCCCAGTTTAAAACATCGTGAGGGGGACTCCTCTCACTGGAGATGTTCAGATGTGGGGTGGTCATGTATACACTATTTACAGATAGGGGAAAGTAACAGCAGAGTCTAAGACATGTTACCTCTGGACTGCATTGGATATCCATGTCTGGATGAAATGTGTCTCTCTCAGAAATGCCTGTTTCTGTCCTCAGCCTACATCTGCCCTCTGGCATCTTGTTTGATGCAGCTGCTGAATGCTTTTAAATCCCTTAACCTCAGATGGCACCTGAATAAGAGGTATTTTGAGAGCATAACAATTTTCTTATGATCTAGTACATGGATCTTGCAAAAATTTTGAATGGGACAGCCTGGCACTTTTTTCCAAAGGGAAAATATTCTCTTAGGATCATGTGTTTCTGCTCCATGATTCTTGAGGCTCAGGGACAAAGACAAAAAAAAAAAAACCCAAAACCATAAACAAACTAAAATGATAAAGATGCTATTAGGAAATAGGTACTGTTAAGGGCCTGAATTATTTTGCTGTTCTTTTCAGAACATGATTGGCTAGGGAAAAATTGCTTTGGTTTTAGAATTAGAGCAGAGGTCAGGTAAGAGCAGCATCTTGTGCATCTTACTAATGGAGATGTTCAGCTTGGCAGTTTCAGTGCCTCCCCAGTTGCTATTTCTTGTATTTATGCACAGCTGTAAAACTGGTACAGATCTCAAATAAAGAAAAAAAAATCCCTAAAAACTGTAGGGTGTCAGAACAGAGAGCAGAAAAAACTCAGACAACACTCCCATTTTATCTTTCCTATGAATTACTAGAGAAGGATAAAAATCTTAAAAAGATTAAACAGAAACTTCTTAGCTTTCAAATAGCAATCCAGTGTACTAATGTGCATCCCAGGCCAAATCCAGCCCCATGTAAGTGGCTGGAACACTCATGAAGTCAGGAAATTCATGGAGTCAGGTTTGTGCCTTAATTTGGCTTCATAAATTATATGGGGGTGCTCATATGGTTTCCTTGGAGCGAAAATACAGTTTTCAACCAGAATGTGGTACATCTCTTAAAAATAATATACGAGTTCCCTGTGATAGAATCTCAGCTACACCAAATAGAGCTTTACACAGCACTCAAAAGCAAAAGAATAAAGAACTGCTACAGCCCTAACACAAGCTGAGGTGAACATGATACGTATATGACTTCTGGTTTGAATTCACCAGGCTTCTCTATTCTAAAAGAACAAATGGATCTTGCTTCCCCAAGCATATGGCAGCAACACATGCAATTTACATCCCATATGGGGTTTCTTTCAGGCAACTGTCAGACTATAAAATGTCACAAGAAATTGCTTTAGATCCCCATTATATAGTGCAGACACTTAGCATTCCCCTTTGTAGCACTGTCCACAGCTTCAAGAGAGGTGCTTTTAATATAATTGTTGTTTGCGCTGCATTAGGAACTGAAAGTTAGGGAGCACTGCAATGTCTCTTCCATCACACTGTGAAAAATGCAGGACTACTTCAGATGTCCATGGTCTAATTTAGCAGCTGATGAAACCAGTTGGTGTGACACATAATGAGGAAGAATGGGACAGGAAAAACAACACTGTATGGTTATTACATAGCATATTTTATCACTTGGTCTCGAATCACTTGGTAAACAGGGTAATCAAAATCATTCCCATTTCAAAGATGAGGAAACAGAGGCACAAGCAGGTGACTTTTCAAAGCATGACAAAGCTGTGGCATCAAAACTTAAATCACAGACCATCTATTTATATACTTACAGTGCCTCCTCATCAATTATTTTAATCCTGTTTAAGCAAATCACACAAAATCTACGAATAGTTCAAGCACATACATGTGAATGTGTGGGAAAAAAAATACACAGAATAGGCCTTTTTTCTACTTTGGCTGCCTGCATAATCATGCTAACTGGCACTGCTGTGTAGGTAGCACAGTAAAAATGCCTAGCAAAATGATTAGATGCAGATTTTAAAGACTAGTATCAGAAAGGCCTTCCTTCCACAATGAAGAAAGCATGCATTTGCTCATTGGGAAACTAAATATCCAGGCAAATGAGGCTAGAATGTCTGGCATAGAGGAGAATGCAAATCAACAAGGCAGTAAAGTGAATGAACAGATAGAAACTTGGAAAGGAAACAGAGAATGGGAACAATTAACGGAAGAGGAGTAAGATGCAAAAGATATTGAAATTTTAGCTCAATAATGTGACTTTCAGGTTAATGAGTCACTCGTATAAGCACATAAGAGCATGTAGTTGGGATGCAGAGAAGATGACCAACTGTCGTGGTTTAAGCCATAAATCAGCCACACAGTTTGTTCACTCACTTCCCCCTTTTTCTTCCCTCTGCTCCTGG
>JAOEHY010033733.1:0-50476 GCA_025447955.1 Psilopsiagon aurifrons
TATGAGGAAGAAATTCTTTACTGTAAGGGTGGTGAGGCACTGGAATGGGTTGTCCAGGGAAGTTGTGAATGCTCCATTGCTGGCGGTATTCAGGCCCGGGTTGGACGAAACCTTGGGTGGCATGATTTAGTGTAAGGTGGCCCTGCCCATGGCAGAGGGCTTGGAACTAGATGATCTTAAGGTCCTTTCCAACCCTAACTGTTCTATGATCTTATGATCACCTAATGCTAATCTTTTACAGTGTAAGATCCTCCCTACAGTACTGCAGAAAACAGCAGCCAGGCGTAGTAGGAAGCTGGAGATTTTTCCAAGGGAACCAGCCTTTAATAAAAAGTAAACTCAGTGTCAGAAGGTATTGCACACTTCCACTTTGATCCATTGAAACTTAAGACCTTGAAGTGAATTGGAAGCCTTATAGAATATCCAGATGCCTGAAACACAAACAAGACCATGTTTTCTTATGTCTTCAAAAACGTAATCTTGAGTTTACTCAAAAACCCACAAGAAAAACCCCAACCCCTCAGCAAAAAAGGAACCCTCACAAGCAAAATACGTTCTTTCTCTTATTTTCCTACCCCTGTTCTTGTTCAATCACCTGCTTTTGAGACTCCATTCACCTTACAATAAGTTGCTATCTTTTACCCTCGGCTGACAGAAAGAGTCATCTTTATCTTCAGAGAAGAAGCGATAATGTCTAATCAGTGAGTTATAGTTGAGAGTTTTAGGAAAATTGGCAGCTGCATTTTGTTATGAGTAACCATTATTTAGATAGCATTGCTGATGTGCATGGTGTCATATAGACAGGGACAAAGACCAGGCCTTCACCCTGTGGAGCTTTCTGTCTATATTACACAATTAAGACAGAGAATGGTACTAGCATAATAGTAATAGTGAACTTTAAGCATCACAGTGGGAGAGAGAAGAGATGCAAGAAAGGCAAAACTTCCTGTGAGAGAGCAATATCGCATCGTCCCTCCATTGTTGTTTTATACTCAGCTCTGCCAGAGGGTTTTGTTGTTTCAAAATACAGCCTGTACAGAGGAGGGAACAGATAATTCCGGAGTAGAAATCAGGAGAAACTGGACAAGCTGTTTATGAGAGAGGTGAAGGATGTGGACTGGTGACAGAGTTGGGTGCTTTGGTGTGTCAAAGATACAGTGTCACAGAAGCCATACAAGTGATGCCGTGGCAGGCCTGGCAGGTTGTGTTACATGAGCTCACAAGGTTCTGCAGGGCATGGAAAGACCTGAGGCTCTTTACTTGGCGCACTCAGTTAATGTGAAAACTGTGCTCCTTCTACCCACTCTGTAAAGTGGGCTCTGTACTTCATGATACAAGCAACATGTTAATGTAACATGGCAGCTAAACCTACCATCTCCTAAAAATGAGTGTCCAAGTAACCACGTTTGACAAATGCAACAATTTGTCCTTAGTAGCATGGTGCATTCTGCCAATGCTTTAGTTATACATCATTTTATTATGAGGTCAGTTTGTGTTTCATTCTTTTAAGGCAATCATGTTGAAAATTAATACAGGACAATCTGACGGTGGACATAAAACCCCAGACTTAGCTGAGCTGCATACATAAATCAAACTGAAGTCAGTACTTCAGAAACCCAAGCTAACCTAATGCTAATCCTAGCCCTAACTCCATCTCTTTAACTACATCAGAACATAATTTTTAAATAGCATTTATATTACTGCATTTTTCTTTTGTTGACCACAAAATAGCAGGAACCAGCCATACGGGAGCAGAGAACAGTCCATCTAATAGAAAACAATGGTACCACAGGAATACATTCATTACTGCATTGAACTTCTGAAAAAAAAAAAGCAGCACCTTCTTTTTTTCTAGTATTCAACTCTGCTTCTCCTACTTAGTGAAGCAAAACAGCACATGTATTCCCCTGAACTGTCTTATTTCTGTAGACATCCATGACACTGGTGCAGAAAATGGAGTCTACCTGGCAGTATCTTCTCAGTGGTATAAAGTAAAACTGATTAAGAGAGAAACATTCTTCAAGTTCCTTTAAAAGGCTGTTGGCTTCTTCCATTTATGATCAAAAAGTTCCTAGAAAAAATACATCCACTCTTTAAAGAGACTACGAAATTGAAATAACCAAAATGGGATGTGATTGGTCTTTTTACTTGAGGTGCTTTTGCTACTGAAACATCATCTGTCTCCTAAAGGCTTCTAACATTGTGCTCCTGACTACATTGATCATTTAACACTAGCATCTTCTTTCTGAGAAACCACAAACACTTCCAAAACTTGACCTCTTCCCTTTATCGCTTTTGATTAAGAATAGAACTATCTGCAGGAAATGCCCTACAAACCACAAAGGATTATCAGAAATATAATGATGAGTGATTCAGAGACTCTGTGGCTCTGCTTGTGTTTCTATAATCTCATCTTGGTCACTCTTCCTTTCGCCGCCGAAGCTTTGCTGTAGTTTCTTCTAGTCGGTTTCTCCAAGCAGCAATAATGGCATCATCATCCATCTCTTCTTCCTCTTCTTTACGCATGGTTCGCCTGTACTGTGAGGACTTTCTATATGCAAATCTTTCTTCACTTTGTTCCACTTTAGCCTCCTTCTTTCCATCCTCTTCAGACTTTGAAAAGCTCTGCCTGAACTTTCTCTTAGCTCCAAATTCTGACATGTCTGACCTGGCTTCCTCTTCACATGCCTCCACATGATATCTAACTCGACTCTGTGCAGATGGTTCAGGGGATTCAGAGTCAAAGGATGGTTCAAGTGTTTGTCTGAAAACATGCAGCTCTGGACAATTTTCTCTGGAACTTGTTGTCTCACTGACCCTTGACCTTGAGAACTTATACATATTCTTGTCCTCTTTTGCAGAAGCAGAGGAAAATCTTGACATGGTTCTCAGTGAATCTCCTTTTGACTCGTAGGAAGAAGAGCTGTCTAGCTCTTCTCTTTGGGATCTGGAGATTCTGTAACTAGATGTTTCAGAATCCATCTCTCTAACTGTGGATGACCTGCTATATTTCTCTCTAGCCTTCTTGCTTTGATCATAAAACGATGATGGTTCTCTTTCTGCTTTCAGGCCACTGAGACACTTGGTAATATCGGTCTCTGTCTCTGACTTCGGTACACCTGTGTTTGCAGGTTGACTGAACAGATCAAAGACTCTGTCAGCTCCTTCAAGATGTTCTTGCAAGGGGCACCTATGGCTGTTTGTTGTACTCTCTCTGTCATCTTCTATTTCCTTGTCCTCTTCTTTGGTCATCTTTTTTTTAAATGAAGTGCTCCGTTTATTGTCTCTGATCACCTTTTCAGTTTGGTAATCTGTCATTTTCTCTCTCATTTCCATTTGCATCTCCTTCTCCTTCCTCCTGATTTTCTTTAAGTCAACCTCATCAGCAAAGAGGCTGTACAGTGGCTTGCTTGTCTGTGTTGTCTTCATGTTTGAACCAGTCCCTTCTGTCCTTGCATTTGCTGAGGTATTGCAAGACAGGACAGACTGAGACTCAGCCTTGTGCACGTCCTGCTGGAGAAGCTGAGAGGTAGCAAGAGAAGAGCTACTTCGAGCACAAAGGGGATAAACTTTATCATCATCTACACACTTGCCAAGGTTTCCTGACATTATGGAGGCCATTGCAGATGATGGACGGGACAGCATCATGATCTCATTTTGCTTCTGAGCAATGGTTTCACTGACCACGTTAGCAATCCAGTTCTGAATGCTTGCCATGGATATTGTGTCACCTGGGCCGACTGGGAGGTTGGGAAGGGGTATACTTGGCATCTGAGGCTGCATTGCCCCTGTATTGCTCCTGATCTGTGATAAAGATGAATGATTTGTCTGCATGCTCAGTGCAGAAGCAGCATCCTCAGCACTGCATGCAGAAGGTTCTGAGGCCCAGAAAGCTGACAGTGGGATACTCCCACTCATTGTACTGTCTGTCTCCCAGCTACACATGGACTGGCTTTCTGCTAATATCTTCTTTGAACGTTCAAGGAGCTCTACACGCCTCTGCTTCTTTTTAGCTGACGCAGAATCCTCACTTCTGGTGAACTCCACAAATTCCTCCTTGCTTTCACTGCCCACCTTCTTCTGGCGCTTCATTTTCCAAGCTTGGTAGGCAGTCAGGTTAATATCTGACAAACTCTTTCTTTCTGTCCTCTCCTCACCTGCCTGGCTGCCATCTTCTGCTGGAGATGGTGCACCAGATGATGATGGCTCTAAATCCTTCTTGTGAAACCCAAACTGGATCCTCTTGATCTTCCACCTTTCCAGAGGAGTCAATTTGTCTTCCTTCTTTTGGCAGAAATTGTAAAAGGAGCTACTCTCTGAAAGCACACTCTCCTCATCCACATCTCTCTCCTCTCCTGTTTCTGGGGGTTGTCTCCCCCCACAATTTTTATTCTTAGAATGATACCTTTGAGCAGCTTCCTTCTCAATCTCCAGAAGCCTCTGGTTCCACATGTCCCAGGTGCTCTCTGAAGACACAGAGCCTGTGCGGCTCCTCCTCATCCTGCTTAAGCTACTGGCTTCCAGCTGTTGTCTTAGGGTTCGAATCTCAAAACTGCTCACACTCTCAACATCATGGAATTCACCTGGTGGGTAAGGTCTTCCTCCCATGCTGGCATCCCCATACTCATCTCTAGGTGGACCTTCCATTTGATATTTCTCACTTCTGCACTGCCAGTCATGGATCCTCTGTTCCACATCCTCCTCAGATTGTTCCCCTTCCTGATCCAGAAGCTTTGGTGATGTTCTTCTGCCATAGTTAACTCCTGGTTCCTTTGCAGGCAGGCCTTGTTTCTTCCTCCATTCCTCATACAAGTTTTCCTCTTCCTCCTCACTGATGAGGGTGGAGTGTTTGGAAACCCAGCTAGTTTTTTCTACTGATGAAGAACTCATAAAACTACCCAACAGGCTGGTGGTGTCCTCTTCTTCTACTGTGATGGAGTGGGCTTTGGCTCCCATTATGCTTTCTGAGTCCCCAGCTCCAGATGGCTGGGAAGAAGTCCTTGCATTGACAACAGGACTTTGACTAGGAGTGACTTCTTCACTTCCAGTATGCTCCAGCTCTCGCTCCTCTAACAATTGCTCATTGAGATCCCTTAGCTGTTTCAGAAAGCCATCGTTGGGGTAGATGGCACGCTTCTTTCTCAGAGTCATCAGAGCCTCCAGAACAGTCATGTGGTGGTAGATCATCAGGTAAGCAGCCACCAGCACAGCTGAGCGACTGATCCCCATTTCACTGTTGACAAGGATTTTGCCTACAGATAATGAATAGAGAAGCAATTAGCTATTTCCAATAACATAGAGAAGTTGCCCGGATATATATCACAACAGGATTCTCTGAGTAGTGTCAAAAATCATATGCTGTATGTTTCAGTAACTGAAAGCAGTACTAAATATTTGTTAGCTTTATCTAAATAAAATCTAGATATGTAGGAATAAAAAGCACATTAGTTCTAAAAGCTGTGGGCAGGCACATTTTAAAACAAATAATATTTGTATTTTCAGCTACATACTTCACTTCCCCAAGTAATCAGAAAGCTGTTAATACATATCAGAAAGACAAGTGACACACTCTTTTTGACTTCCTGGCTGACATGGGATAAGATGTTTAAGCCTTCCATGCTTTAGTTTCCCCATATACAAAGAGGGAGATACCAGCATTAGCCTCCAGGAAGGTACTGGGAGGATACTCAAATAACTTCATTTTTTATGCAGCACATTACAGGCCTGAAATACAATTTAATATTATTTTTATTATATTTTTTCCAGAATCCACATCTGCTGTTTTGCAAGGTACATTCAAAGATTTGCACATAGACTGGCTGGAGGCCAGAATCATAGTGTATCTTTGCACAGGAGAACCAAGCAACTAGTAGAAGAGAGCAGAGCTTGACTCTGACAAACTGGTTGATACAGCTGCTGCAAACTACTGGTAACCACTGTTCTGCAAACAGTGACTGCAAGGGTTAGAGCCAAAGCTGAGGATATGCTTTATTTCACAGCATTTACACAAGGAGCCCCTCTTTCAGAAAACTAAGCTTTGGCACAGAATTATTTTTTAAAGTTACTTTTACGGCAAATTACAGCTAAAGAAAAGCTTGTAAATATGAAGAGAAGGTGAATGAGGATTTGCTAGCTTGCAAATAACTGAAATTACTGTTTCTACATGTATGATAAAATCCAGTTTATTTAAACTGTTTGCACTGAAACTTAATGAAGCCAGTTTAAACACAACTTTTCTGCCTGCTGATATGTTACTGCAAGTATTTACATAATGAACCTATTCCTACAATTCCAAAATGTCTTTTACACTTATCTTAGTATCAAAAGCCTCAGTTGCCTTTCAAGTGTTTTAAACAGCCAGTGAAGTCTATCTAAAAGCTCACCAAAAGGGGGAGACCTCATTCCTCTGATTTCTTTCAAAGCTTCTCCGTCTCTTTTTCTCTTGTCCGTTTCTTTTTGAGTGTCAGCTCAGGTACTCACTGGACCCTTAAATGAGGAAGTTCAGCAGACTAACCCAAGGGAAACCCATCTCTTCACTGCTTGACTGTAATTTTTTGCTAGTTTAGTGAGTTGAAGGGTCAATGAATGCCAGCAGCTGTAAGCACTTGTACTATGCCAAGTGTAGCAATGGGAGTTTTGAAGAACATTGATGCTCCTCCATTTGCCTCCTCATGGTGCTTGGTGAGCTATTAAAGTTGGCTCAACTTTTCTTGGGACTAACAAAACTTCTCACTTTTCTTCCTGTCACTTCCACTAGGAACTTATCTGTTGTGTCTTTACAAAAATTACATGCATTGAATATATATATGAAGAGTATCAGTGGTATCACTGATTATGGTGTTCATTTTCATATTGAATTCCATAAGTATATTTCTAACTGTCCACTGAAATGGCAAAAATTTTACCAGTATGTACTGGAGGTCCACAGAATAACAATTGCCATGGAAGAGGAGTCCAGCAAATTATACAGTAGCCCGGGTGTGCACCCAGGGGTTCAACACAGCCTGTTCTTTTGTAGTAAGCACCCTGGCAAAAGTGAAACTCACAGTGTACAATATATATCAATATATAGTATTACATGATATCAATATCTTAGAAATATTTATTGGAGCACGGCTTCTCCTCTTTGCAATAATAAGGTACTTTTAAAGCAGCTGAGGGAGGTGCCTCATAGCCAGTTTGATTCTGAAAACATTGGGCAATAAGGTACTTTTAAAGCAGCTGAGGGAGGTGCCTCACAGCCAGTTTGATTCTGAAGACATTGGGCTTGCAGCAAGAACAGTCAGGCTGCTTCCTCTCACTAGTTTTTCCCCTCCTGTTTTGATTGAGGCATGGCAGAAATGGGCAAGAAATGTTCCCTGTAAATGGATGCAGAAAATGAAGCACCTGCCCTCTACCCAACTACAAATGTAACATCAGCTGTTCATCATAGTAACACTTCCACCCAGTGATTCCCAAGCACTATGGAACCACTGCAATCTCCTCTTACCCCTGTAGGTCAGCAGTGCTTCATCAAGGAACTCGGCAGCTGGGCGGAAGTGTTTAGAGATATCCATGTCTGGAAAATCATCCACTTCGATGCCCAAGTACTGGATATTCAGGCCATTGTAGAAAGCTGGTCCTGTGTATACACCTGTACCATGAGCTGCATTCAAGACATGTGTGATCCCCAGTCTCTTCAAACGGCTTTTGTTCACTGCAACACTTCTTCAGAAAGGAAAAAAAAAGATGTTAGATATCAGTGCTCCTATTTCAGGTAGGAGAGAAGTGTCTGTTACAGGTCTACAGAGATCCCAGTCTGTATATACACTGTATCTAACATGTGGCTCCACTGAGACTTTAATGTCCTTTGAGAGTTCTACAGGTATTTCTTTTCAATACTCACTGGGAAAAGAAAATGAGAAACCTGCACTCACCACTACAGCTGCATGTGCAGTTTCTAGTCCAGCTTGATTTCAAACTCATGCTGCCATCCTAAGTTCAGGCTGATTACTTATTTCTCAAGTTTTATCGCTCCGTAATTGCTGCTTTACCCTATATCCAGTAATTCTATCTGGTCACTTGCACAGGTGTCTCAGACAGCTGAGCCATAGTACAGAAGACCTAACAACCATTTCCACTCAATATTTGCTATGACATTTCTTTTTTAACTCTCTTTTACATAATAAAGACTTTACTTCCAATTTCAGGGCCAATTCCAATCAGAACAGTGTAATTTGTACTCATTTGCCTTTCCCTCTCCCAGACTGTTGAAGCATCAAAAGAGCACAGGAAAGTTGCTGATACTTCTAGTCCAGAAGTATTTACTTTTCAGCACAGAGATCTTTGTGAGTATATTCTGAAAACGACTTCGGAGCTCTCTGGGGATGAAAGGTATCAGGTGCATGTAATACATGTTATGCCTTCAATGGTTCCGTCTGACCCTTCACTGGAATCTCATGCAAGTTGATGACAAAAGCTGACACTCACTTTTCTGCTATGAAGACATTAGGCCAGACTTCATCCACAGCATCCCTGGGGGTCTCCAGCCTGTCCTTCACAAGTGCCCTCTGCAAATCCATCACACATGGTGTGTTAAACAAGCTGGTATCATCAATCTTTTCCTTAACTCGGTTGTACAGATCTTCCACCATCAGCTGCCGTGCAGACTCTAACATCCTGGGACACGCTGAATCTACACTGGCATCCTTTGTCTTCAGTTCTGGAATAAACTGACACTGTAACTAAAAGCACGTAAAACCCATGCAAACATATGACCTATCATTCTTTGTTCTTTCTTTGTCAATTCTTTGTGTATTGCTTTTTTTCCCAATAACATCATACCATCCTGTCTGCAATGTTTGAATTACTTGCTCATCTAGAAGCCTTAAGGTAGTAATGGGAAGAGCATATTGCGCTGTCTTCTCGGTACACAGACCCACACTGGCCAAAGGCCTGGGAATAAGGGCTCGCTCATTCTAGCTCCAGAAGGATGCAGTCTACAGCTTCTGAGGAGGGGAAGTGGAGAAGGAGGTGCTGAGCTCTTCTCCCTGCTATCCAGTGATAAGACATGTAGGAATAGTTCTAAGCTGTGCCAGGGGAGGTTCAGACTACACATTAGGAAGCACTTCTTTACAGTGGTCGAACACTAGAACAGGCTTCCTAGAGAGGTGGTCAATGGCCCGTCCCTGTCAGCGTTTAACAGGCCTTTGGACAATGCCCTTAGTAACATGCTTGAGCTTTTGCTCACCCTGAAGTGGTCAGGCAGTTGGACTAGATGA
This sequence comes from Psilopsiagon aurifrons, assembly GCA_025447955.1. Taxonomy (NCBI): domain Eukaryota; kingdom Metazoa; phylum Chordata; class Aves; order Psittaciformes; family Psittacidae; genus Psilopsiagon; species Psilopsiagon aurifrons. The sequence continues at coordinate 9,261 of JAOEHY010033733.1, forward strand.
TCATTATAGGTCCCTTCCAACTGAAATATTCTATTCTGTTCTATTCTATTCCATTTGTTACAGAGCAACCAGCAAACTGTAGTCATCACTGTGGAAGATGATTCTGCCACAGATTCAGTTCACAACTTCAAAGGAAGTCACCAAAGCTTTCTGTAAGTTGTTATTTTTGTGTGGTTTTCATCTCTGTCTCAGGTGGGGCTCTTTTATCATTTAGGACCTCTGGATGAGAAAGACAAAACAAGTGCAACTCAAATTTCTACTACTTACATATTTCTTTTATTCTATCTCCTCTTACCTTCATTGATTATCTGTTTGGCAGCCACAGCAGATGACAGATGGATTGGCTCCATGAAGATGCTCTCTGTATCAGCATCCGACATCACTGAATACCTGCCAACCAACCAAACTGCCTATTAGGCAAATGCCCTCCATTGGGATCCCATCTCCAGACTTCAGCCCTTTTCACCAATTCCAGAAGAGAGCAGAAGGAACTGGTAGAAGGAAGCCCCAGCTTTTCTACCAACCCTCAACCCCTGCTCTCCCGCGTGGCACTACAGGTTTCAAATATGCTGTGGTATCCAGTGTTTGCAGGATGCAGACAGCTCCCATGCAGAAAAGCTGCAGTGGGCTGGGAGTGCAAGAGAATAGACAGGTGGAGGAGTTTTTGGGTAGAGAAGATGAGTGTCTGCCTTGGGAGTGGGATGAGGAAGGATCACAAGGAATAGTCTCACAAGTAGCTCTCACTTAAGATAGACATAAACATTGGCCTAACTAGAATTTATTGAACAATTCAAAACAGATTATGCTAGGAAACTGTTGTTTTTTTTCCTGTCAGCTAATTATGGAGAAGCATCCTTTGAGTTATCACAAGATGCAATACAAGCACTAAGATTGTAGCCTGCAAATCTCTCCCTCAGTACTCATTGAACACTGTAGCATGAATCGGTGGACAATCTTTCCACTCACACAGCAGTGTCTAACTGCAGGTTAGTAAACAAACGTGAAACCCACAAATACCTTTGACAGCAGTTCTCTGACACAGTGTGATTTACGTATGTTTTTGTTAAGCTAAAAAGGGCCACAGAACCAAATGTGTTTCCAGCTGGGTCCACCTGTACAGTCCAAGCAAATCTTTCCTTATTTAGACTATCTAAACAAAATGTTTTACAGAGATTTTTCCCTGATGCACACCCTCTAGATTTCCTTCCAAACAGATGGCACGGTTCAGGATAAGTTTGCAGCCACCACAGAAGGTAGCTGGCAATGCAGGCTTGCAGTACTTGCAACACACAGTGCGGTTTTGTTTAGTTAAAGCGGGAAAGGGAGGGTGATTAACGTGCAGTCAGGGTGCAACTCAACTGTTTTCATTCTCCAGAGTCAAAATGGAGGGCAGAGCCATAGAAAACCACTTAATGGGCTCATCTAGGTCATTTAGTTGGGTTCCAACACTTGTCAACTGTGACTGAAAGTAATCCTTTTCCAGCCCTTCAAAGGAGTTTATGAGATGAGCAAAGGGAGTCTCAGTCTCATTTACAGGAGCTGACACAAATTTGCAGCTATTCCCTGCCTTCAGTTCCTTTTGCTGGAAAGGTTGCCTCCAAGCTTAAGAAAAAGATAACAGTTGGTAATAATCTGCCACTACAGCCTCAACAGATTTTACCTGTAGCTTCCCCAAGCATCCATGAAACACACATGTACAGAACTGCTCAAGCCTGGATGCTTCAAGTGCCTCATTCTGGTTGGGAAGGACCTTACCATTTTCATCACTGCTCTTGACATTGACAGCAAGACAAAAAGGAGGGAAAAAAAAAAAAAAAGGAGAGGGAAAAGGAAGGGAAGGCAAGGGAAAGCAAGGTAAGGCAAAGGAATACACACGAGAGGTGCTTCCATTCACTTTGAGTGACTGATGAGCAGTACGAGAGTGATTTACCAAGTTCAATACATTATTTTACTGTATGAGTTCAGTGAACAATTTTAAACCACATTTAGTTAAATTAAATAAGCACTCTGTCTTCATTTTTCTGCAATGCCCCATAGGTAATGGGAAGCATTTCATAACCTCCTACTTGTTGAGGGCCACTAGGACAGGTTCTTTTCAACCCCCACTCCCTGCCTTCAGCTTAAAGCATATCAAAGTGTGCAGAAAGCCCTGCAGAGCATTTTGCTTTAGGAAAAAGAGTATAAATGGATGTATTTTTCCTTATTTTAGGAGAAAACACACCTAATCATGCTTGTTTTGCTTGAGGTAACTCAGTTTCTGCTTGCACTGTGACAGCCTCCTGTTTAGTCCCTGAAGCCCAGGATGGTTCTCAAGCATCCCAAATCCAAAGACCCTCAGTCTTTTAGGGGCTGGGAAAGGCTAATATCAACATAAAAAATCCACAGGTCCTTAAAATAGACAGAAAGACAGGGCTGAATTTGGGAAGAGAAATTCCAGCATGGGGGTGGATGTAAGAGGATGAGACAGGGAAGAACAATACCACCCCATAGTAATGCTTTCTGCAATTTACCCCCCCATGCATGCATACGCTTTTAGCAAGATGGATGAAGCAGTGCAGGAGTCCTGTCTCTGCATTCTCTCTCCCTGCTGGCATGCTAACCCCCACCACAGAAGAGGGAAGCTCTGGGATCCACGCTTGATCCTAGTGTGGGTGTGGAAGAGAGGCGTGAAGGCAAGCTGATCTGTTACTGTGCTAGCAGGAGGCTGTGGCAGTGCCTGCAGCAAAGCATACCCACCGTCTGGATGAGGGGCTGCAGAGGTAGCTGGCCTGTACAGCTTTCACGTCTGGTCCCTCATCCTCCTCACTGGGCACCACTTGCTCGCTGTCCGAATCTCTGCTGCTGGCCATGGCAGCTGTGCGAGGGTCTCCTGTAAGGGGAGCATGGCAGGAGGGAGGGCATTACAGAGGAGGCCAATCTGGGGGGTGGTGGCAGGGGGGTATGGCAGATGTGGGGGTATCCCACATCTTGCCTCTACAATCCTGTGAGGGGCCCTTGCCACAAGGCAGCCACACTGGCTCCTCTGCCAGGGCGCCTGTCATTCCTGAGGCCTTGTGTAGCTCCCTGGCTGCTGCCCAGTGAGACCGATGTCCTTCTTGCCTGTGAGTAAGTGTGCAGGAAGGCCAGGAAGGAAGGGCTGCCAGGGAAGAAACTCTATCCACTCCCTGTCTGGCTCAGCTGTGCATGGTGGCTGGACCGAGCTGTAGACAGCCAGAGCTGGACTAGAAGGCACACTGGGGGCAAGAAACATGAGACCTCCCCTCCCCAAAATGAAACACTCCTGAAAACTGAAGGCCAAAGGTACTTCAAGCCTTGGGACTTCGTCCTTGTAATCCTTTGTGTGCAATCTGCCGTGCCTGCCCTGGGCATGGGAGACCAAGGGAGCCACAGCTCGGTTAGGAGCATGAAAACACAGCAGCCAATGTTCCCCGGGTCTGAGCAGGGAACAACCTGTCCTGCCATGCCATGATTGCTGCTGGCAGCTCCGAAGGGCCGAGCAGCCGGCCTCAGGAGGGAGAATCGCAGCCATGTGCCACCAGCGGGTGAGGAGCAGCTGCTGCTCATGGGGCAGTGTGAGGACGGGGAGAAAAGAAAGGGCACTTACCCCTGTGCCGGGGGTCCCTGCTGGAGGTATGGAGATGAAGTCCAGTGAAGAGGGCAGGAAACCTGGCAGGGAACAATACTGGGGGGAGAGAAATCAGCCCTCCACTCTCGCTCTTTCTGTGGCTTCTTCATCAAGGGGCAGGACAAGTGTCAGCACCAAACCTTTATCAGCTTTCTAAATATAGTGCTATCCTAACACTGGCTGCTGGATTGCACAGGGAAAGAATTCAGTGCCTCATAGATGGCAGCTGGTCAAGCACTTAACTCCTTCCCCGCTGTGGGCTGGATCCTCTGACCTTTCCCAGTTGCAAGAGGAGCCCAGAGCCAGTGAGGCTGAACCTCTGCTTGCAGGGAGCATCTGGGCAAGTGGGATCCCATCAGGCACAATCAGACCTCTGATGTCCTTGGGAAACACAGTGAAGAACGAGTCACTCCAAGCTTACTAGAAGCAGACTACCTGGACATCTGAAAGATTTTTGATATGGTTCCCCCACAACATTCTTGCCTCTAATTTGGAGACAGTTGGATTTGATGGAAGGACTATTCAATGTCTAATGAATTGGCTGGATGGCTGCATCCAGTTACAATCAACAGCTCAGTATCCAAGTACTGATCAGTACTTGGAGATCAGTAACAAGTGGTGTCCCTGAAGCTTCTGTACTGGGGTCAGTACTGTTCAATTTATTTATTAATGACATAGACAGTGGGACTGTGTGCACCCTCAGAAATTTTGTGGATGACACCAAGCTTAGTGATGTGGTTGACTTTGTAGAGGGAAGGGATACCATTCAGCATAACATGGGCAGGCTTGAGGAGTGGACCTATGTGAGCCTCATGAGGTTCAACAAGGCCAAGTGCAAGGTCTCACACCTGTGTCAGGGTAATCCCCAACAGCAGTGCAGTCTGGGGGAGAAGGGATTGAAAGCAGCCCTGCAGAGAAGGATTGAGGATGCTGGTGGATGAAAAACTGGATGTGAACCAGCAACATGCTTTGCAGCCCAGAAAGCCTGGGCAGCATCCAAAGGAGTGTGACCAGCAGGTCGAGTGAGGTGATTCTCCCCCTCTACTCTGCTTCTGTGAGATCTCCCCTGCAGCACTGCATCCAGCTCTGGAGTCCCCAGTACAAGACATCGACCTGTCAGAGAAGGCCCAGGGGAGGGACACCAAAATTGTAAGAAGGCTGGAGCACCTCTCCTATAGAGAAAGGCTGAGATTGTCAGGGTTCCTCAGCCTGGAGAAGGCTCTGGGGAGACCTTATTGCAGCTCTTCAGTATTTAAATACTATAAAAAAGATGGAAACGCTTTTCACCAGGGTCTGCAGTGACAGAGTAGATTTAGATTAAAGAAGAAATTCTTTACTATGAGGACGGTGAGACACTGAACAGGTTGCCCACAGAAGGCTGGGGATGCCCCATCACTGAAGTGCTCAAGTTCAGACTGGAAGAGGTTTTGAGCAACCTGATCTAGTGAAAAATGTCCATGCTTGTGGCAGGGTGGTTAGACCAGATGATCTTGAAAGGTCCCTTCAGACACAAACCATTCTGTGGTTCTATGATTATACAATCAGCTGGATTTTGTTCTTGGAAGACCTAGGACTGAGGTACACTGTGTTTTCTTTGATTTTCAAAGAGGAAACCTTCAGTTCCCACCTCCTGACTTTCTAGCAAAGCTCATGAGCCAGGCTGGTCTGAGGCAGACCAGACAAAAAACCTAACTGCTATTTACACTACACTGGGGGCTCCAGTTCTGAGTCACGCAATGACATCCCACTGTTGATTCCTTTTGCAAACAAACTAACAAGAAAGGAAGTGGAAAAGAGAACTGACCTATCTGATACTACAGATAGCCTTGATGCTGCATCATGCTGCGTAAGGCCTGCATACCTCCCTTTCTTCAGACATGAGTGCTGCATCCCCACATGGGGACGGGCTAAAACTGTAGGGATGCCACATCATGGCAGGGAAGAGCTGTGAAAGAGGCATTCAACTCTTTGTGTTCTCCTATCCTAGACTTATTTTAATACAGTTACTGGGGTGAGCAAGTAGGAACAAGAGAAAGTGGTATATTGAATCTCATGTGTCATGTAAAGGGAAGAAACAGATTACTGATTACAGGTTTGAAGACATCCTAATAATTTCATGCACCAAGACAGCTGTCTCCTCCGGGCAATGCAATTTTTATCTGCTTCTGCAATGCAGTGCCACATATGTTCTTATCAATTACTGCTAATTGAGGCAGAAAGTGATCTAAAGATACTTACCCATGGACTCCCTTATTATCAGAGAACAGAATTTTCAAAGAACATAGCTGTTGTGGGAGCATGTATTCCACTGATATTAAAAACTTTTAAGTCACTGAGGTGCTTCTGAAAATCCTGTTTGTGAATCTTTAGGATACAGCTGCAGCAGGGGATAATGCCTAGACCTGAAAGCTCTGCCATGCCCACCACAACTGCCCACATGCAGAGATGCAGAAAGGATTGTGTATGCTGCAGACTTGTGGAGAACATACAGACCACAGGCAGCCTGGCAGCTCTTCCTCCCTGCTTGTTACAAGCTGTTCCTTTTTGGGCTCAAGATGATCGTGCAGAACAGAGGCAAGGATGCTGGAAATCTTTGCTGATGAACGTTTGCACATGCAAACAGCCAAAAGTAACAAGCTGCAAGCGATTGGGCATCTGTCATTGGTGATTAATATATCCATTCACAGATGAACCCAAACTGAACGTGGCCAGGTGCTGTCCTCTTAGGTGAGAATGATGAGGTCTTGTTTGAAGGTTCCTCTTTCTCAGTCTTAACAGGAGTTACTATCATTTAGTGTTAGCACTATGCTACCTACACATTAAACTTTATAGGCAAGCCTTATCATAGTATGTATTTTTGGCAAGATGATGAAGCCACCCAAGTTTCATATTAAAGCTTTCCATGTCAATGACAGTTTCATCTACATATGCTAATAGTATCCCCTAAAAATCCTATATAGAGCAAAAGGATTCCCCAGATCTGCTGCCATCAGCCAAAATGTAAGGAGTTTAAGGGTTTGCATTGCCCATGGGTGAGTGTTGAAGAAGTCGATGTGTGTCAGCCTATGCCAAGACACAGGCTTGTGTTAGCACAAGTGGGGCCATGGCAAAGCTAGTAAAACTAACTAACAAATGCAATAAATAAAGTGCATCTAAACAAGTGTCTTAATATCAGATTCATCTAAGTAACAGTTATTGAGGCATATGCTCTCTATGACACCTAGGAAACCAGTCTTACTTAGCTGAGTATCCAAACAAACAGAACATTATCTTAGCACCAACTTATTTGTAATGCAACTGTGTGGCTGATAGAGGCAGGGTAAAATTGTTCCCACAGTGAACCATTTCCATACCAGTATTTCTACACAGACACCAGGTAAGGCAGCCTGTCCATGGTAAGGACTGTGAGATGAAATCCAGTGCCTGTCCCTCCCCCCTAGCACAGTGGAACTAGACACATGCCAATACGCTTGGAGAGGATGTTACTTCTACAGTTAAATGACAAATTTATGTGAAAACAGTTCATTTGTTTCAGGGTTACCGTGCAGTGCTTAATCTGCATTGCTGATATTTAGACAGGTTACTAAACTCAGACCTGCTTTAGGTATTTGGGGAACTCCATTACATACTGTTTTCAGGTCAACTCTGCACGTTCTCTCCATTGTGGGCTTTTACTGCCAAGCTGCTGTCAAGTTAAGAAAGCACACTAAACACCACGTATTTCCACAAGCAGTGGGATTAAAAAGCCTGGTTTCCAATGGACATGTGCTCTGCAGTCCAGATGCCCCAGTGTGATAAACACCCCTCATGGAGCCACAGTTTTGGCACCTGTGCTTGCTCACTATATCACATTTCCCTACCTGCCTGGCTGTGCAAAAGACGAGACAGACCATGGTCAGGTGCATTGGCTGCGCAACCACGGATTCTTGGAATGAAAAACAACTACCAATGCCTAAGAGATACCATTAATTTAGATTTCTCTTTTATGCCAACTGATTGGGATTGCTGGATTTTATGAGACTGAAAGGAACTTCCCATATTTAAGATTACTATCTGTCAAATTTAGCTAAAAATGGTCAAGTGGATTTTGAAATTATTGTGGAGAGGGAAGAGATGTTGTATAAATGACAACAAGAGTCTTATTTCTGTGAAAAGGATAAAAGCAAGCGTACCAAGTTGGTACAGAGTCTATCAGGGACAGTAAACCAAGCTCTTTTGGTGAACATTTGAAACTGTTATGTAGAGAACTAACAGAGGGAAGCATTGGCAGATGGTGTACACTGATGATGGCATTTCTGTTACCACCTCTGTTCATCAGATTCAATTAAAATGTTAAACAGAAGCAAAATTGAAGAGTGAAACCTAAAGATCCCACAGCCTCTCCAGGGAGAGGAGATACCTAGTCCATCCCTCTGCCAAGGCAGGGCCACCTAGAGCAGGTTTCACAGGAAAGTGTCCAGGCAGGTTTGGAATGTCTCCAGAGAGGGAGACTCCACAACCTTCCTAGACAGCCTGTTCCAGTGCTCTGCCACCCTCAATGTGAAGAAGTTCTTCCTCGTGTTGAGATGAAACTTCTTGTGCTTTAGTTTATGGCCACTGCTCCACATCCTGTCCCTGGGCACCACTGAAAAGAGTCTGGCAGTATCCTCCTGGCACCTGCCTTTGAGATATTGATCTGCATTGACGAGATCCCCTCTCAGTCTCTTCTCCAGACTAATCAGGCCGAGCTCCTGCAATCTCTCCTCATAAGGGAGATGCTCCAAACCCCTGATCATCCTTGTGGCCCTCCACTGGACCCTCTCCAGTATCTCCTTGTCTTTCTTGAACTGAGGAGCCCAGAACTGGACACAGTACTCCAGATGGTGTCTCACAAGGGTTGAGTAGATGGGGAGAATCACTTCCCTCTACCTGCTGGACACACTCCTTCCAATGCACCCCAGGATACTATTTGCCCTCCTGGCTGCAAGGGCATACTGCTGGCTCATAGTCAACTGATCATCCACCCATACTCCCAGGTCCTTCTCAGCTGAACTGCTTGCTCTCTAGTAGGTCAACCCCCAGCCTGTACTGGTACTTGGGGTTCCTCCTCCCGAAGTGCAGGACTCTACACTTGCCTTGTAATTCAGTGTATCAAAGATGTATACATACAGCAGGAAGGATTCTTTTCCTCTGAAAGATTGCCAAGGAACAGTTTCTGTACTCATACATGTTTCAATTTGCTTTGTGCTAACAGTTTATTTGAAGAGAACTGAGGTAATGTATCAAACACAGGAGTACAGATAGTCCTTTCTATCAGAGGGATTTGATTTCCAGGCACTTTTAAGTTTCATTGTCTTGGAGGTGTTTTGAACAACTGCCACACAGATGAAAAGACAGTCTTTAGCATGGCTTCTGACAGGTTTGCCATGTAAGTATGGGGTCAGCACAAGATCAAGATCTACATCCACCTTCTTGGACTACACACAGATAACCACTGTAGCCACACACTTTTGAGGTAGCCTCGTTGAAAAATCAACACTGAATTCATCAGTATTATCACTACGTTATGAGTATGGTTAATGCCATCCACGATGCCTAAACTGATTGCTCACACCCTAAAAGTGACTTTGTCTCTCAAATGGCTAGAAATAGAGCATAGATGACTATCCCAGATGGAGACAGCCCTTGCTGCCTACTGGCAGTGAAGACTTCAAAAGACATTCTAGCCTGATGCACTAAATTAAATGTAATGTAAGATATTTGCCTGAGCTGTCATCAGTCCCCCCCTTTTACTCTTCAGTCAATTATAGCAGCAGTTATTTCCGCTTTCCAAGTACCCATCCAGAACACATGAGCAGCGGCTGGACTTAAGCTGCACACACCTCAATGAGTATATAGTGGGTACACAATAGGTATATGTATGCTATGAGCATCAGGTTTATCTATCTTCTTCAGCGGAAAGGCAGACAGGACTTTTGGCACCTATGGCTGTTGTGCGAGCCACATGGTGGGAAAGCTGAACGGTAGACAAAGGAACCTAGCTGAGCTGCATCTCACTTATGCTTAGATAACCCATTAGTCAGCAAATTATCATAAATTATATATTCTTACCAGTATCACAGTAAGTGGAATTAGACACCTCAGTCCCTTAAAGCCTGGATGGGGGAAACTGCCTGCATTGAGAAATAGTTCAACACCTTTGTAACTCTGGCCCTAGGCTCCCTTAATAATTTTTTAAGGTGAGTGAGGCTTATCCTCCACCAGTTGCCTGTCATCACCGGCATGACTTCTATTGTTGTGTTGTACACACCCAGTCACCTCACCCTTCAGTTTGCCTTTTCTCTTTATGCATCCGCCTGTTAGGATAAACTGGGAAAGGCAGTTTAATTGGGGAAGAAAGTTCAAGAAAAAGAGCTCACACGTCTGCTCCCTGCCCCTAGGCACAAAACAGCGACCAACGTCAAAGCCTACTGGTCATCCGGCTTGTCCTTCTGGCTCTGAGGGGAGTGGCAGATCAGAGGCGCAACACTTTAGAAGCGACTGAAGAAAGGAACTTGTAAAGCAGCCATTCAGCTAAAGCAAATCACTTATCGGGCCACTTAGAGCTTACAAGGAAGAACACCTTGGGGTGAAACAAAGGAGAGACAGGAGAACAGCAATGAAAAGACTTTGGCTGTTTGCTTTCAGTGCAAGTGAGTACTAATCTGTTCATGTCCTCAAGGGCTGGGTAGAAGGAAACAGCTCTAAATGGAGTGCTCTAAAAGACTTCGTGTGCTTCTTTTTCTGTTTAGTAAAAGTTCCTTCATGTTTATGATCAAGCAGGGTTGTTTACTGTCTCTGAGAATCCAGACTCACAGGCATTTCCTAAAGAAGCAAGACTGTTAGAACAGTAAAAGAATGCCATTCTTCATAAGGCTGGAAACTATCTTTGAAAAAACAATTTTAATTGTTTTTTGTTAAATACAGGAACTTTCTCAGGCCGAAATCCTGTTATATGTACTCTGATACAACTTGCAATCTATATATATTACTCATATCAAGGGGATGCACAACAATCCCTACTAACATATATAAATCAGCCAGCTTGTCCTTGGCCTTCATCACATACTTGCCTTTTCTCATCCTGTGTTGCAGAGTCTGCGGACTCAGTTCCACTGCTCCTTAACCTGTTTTGTCTTCTCATACCTATGCTCCTACACCTTCCAAGCTTCAAAGCTACACATGTAGAAATAGCTTGGTTTTTTTTTTAACCAAAATCCTGAGAACCTCACTTCAGTAAGAGCCACAAGAAGGAAATTCACAAAGTTTAACACAATTAGAAAAAGTGGATGTGCTCCATAAGCAACAAATGTTACTTGAGTCATGATTTGATTATCAATATGTAAACTGTGTAACACCACTGGTGGTCATTCTCCTTTTTAATCTCCCCTTTCATGATATCCAAAATACAGACGGGAAACTTTTCAGAGCAGAAATGTGTATGTTGGGTGAAGCAATTCTTACCTGTTTGGGCAGGACTAAAATGGTAATAATTCAGTGTTAAAAATACTAGCCTGTGAAAAGAATTAGAAGGTAGATTCCTGCAATTCCTGCACTGCACTGGAGTGTAGAAACAGCACTGGCCATGGCAGTGCAGGCTGAAAAGCCAGAGCTGCCCTGAATTGGCTGCATCAGGGTCTCTGCACAGCCTGACTTCTGCTGATCAGCCTTTGCAGTTGTGTGTGTAACTGGTGCTGTGAACTCTTTGCTCTTCATGGACACTGTGAATCAAACAAAACATTTACTTTTAATGCAGATTTCACGTTTAAGATCTTGTTTCCCGTCTCCCACTTTGGAATTGAATTTCAGCTAAACGCTAAGTATTGAGGAATTAAAAGTCAAAGCATTTCCTTGTAAAAACATCTCCACGTCTCCTACTTTTCTCACTTGCTCAATCTACCAAGACAAATGAGCAATAATAATTTTGCTTGATCAGAATATCTTTTCTGTTAGTGAACACAATATCCTTCTCATTGTTTCCAGTTTATTAATTGCTCTTTGTACTAATTACACTTAGTAAGAAAAGTACAAGGAGACAGGTCACTTTAATTTTCTTCTTCTTTTGTACAAGTATAAATGCTTAAGTTGAGCAGAGGGAGATAAAACCTTTCTCAATTTCTTACAATGTTATAAACGTACTAACTAATAATCTAAGGATCAAATGTAGGTGATGCCATCCCTCTTGTACTACACAGGCTGTTTGTCCTCTCTCCTCTCCTGAAATTCTTCAGAATTGGCCCTCCCCTTCCTTCAGCCATACTTCAGATAGATTCTGCTTTCTGTCAGAAAACAAACCAAACCCACCCATACAACCAACCCCTGAAGAATAAACTCCGATTTTTGGACATGCTGACTATGACCAGCTGCCTGTTGGTGGCTTTGTAAGGAAGTGAAATGTAGTGAGAAGGAGAAACGAGGAAATTGGTGTGAGTAAATGGCATCCCAGACTGCAAGTGTGCAGCTTCCCCAAAGCCAGAAGGAGCCTTAATGAGGGAGGAGTGGGAGCCAGAAAGATGTAGGCAAAAACCAGATCATCAGAAGTCAGGCAATGGGGTGACAACAACAGATTAGTAAGCAATCTCACTTGTATGGGCTGCATCTCTTGTATGTGGTGCTCGGTTCAGCTGCTCCCTGACTCTGAACTGAAGACATGTTTGGAACAAAACCAAAGGCCTCATTTATGGTAGGATTTGACTCACCCAGTCAGACGAAGGAAGAGCACTTGTGAGGGGAAACTTTAGGGTTGGGCCATCTTTTCTCTGCCTCAGGGCTGAGTTAGTAACCAGCCAGTAAACCCCAGCCTGGTGGAACCAGTTTCTGAGTGACAGAAGGGTCAGGGAATGGGGTTTGCTCCATCTCCTACTACAGACAGTAATGCTTTTCAGCTAAATGCAGGAAAGTGTTTCTGTCCAGTTCCAACAGGTAAGGAGGAAGCTTCCTATTTGAGAGCATGATGACAACATCAAGAGTCAGAAAGAGTCCTGGGGCTATGCAAACATGGGAGTTTGCACTGGATGCTCCAGAGCAGTGAAAGACCTGGGAGTGGCTGCAATAAAACCATATTAGCAATACTTTGCCCTGCTGGTTTCCTTCTCATAGCTGTCCGCAGCTGTAAACAAATTAATCCCAGAGAGAACAGAAACCACTACCACCATGGTGCAGAGGAAGAGACTAAAACACATGCGTAACTTATGAAATGTGCAAGACCACAGGGTAATTCAGTTATGGGACAGGGAATGCAGAAAACCATGAACTTTGGCTAAAAGCAGATCCCCATGCCAACAGTCTCATGTTACCCTTTGTAATTACCTGCATTGCTACCAGCAGCAACAACAAAACCTTTTGGGTCCCTACACTGTTGTTTTCTAATGGACACTACTGTTCACTACTGCTCTTGATTGCAGTCAAGGATCTGGTAATGCCCAGCTTGCCAATGGCTTACTCACCTAATGCATGTGGCTGTGGTATTTTCCTGTCAAAAAAAAGAGAATTCACGATCAGTTTGCAACAAGGTGGAATCCAGACATCCTCTGCTCTCACCCTTACACATTAGATTTCCTCACGGATCTAATTTGGAGAGAGATGTGGCAGAAGGGGGATGCAAAACTTGCTAGATGGCAACTTTCCAGTCCAGTCCTCTCTGGGGAATGCTGACTCAGCCTGGTTCTCTCAGAAGCATGCCTCCCCACCACATAAAGCATGGCCCTCTTGGGGAGAGCATACAACTCTGCCCTCCTCCACTTTCTGCCTTACTGGATCATGTTCGTCTTTACCACGGCCACGCCTCTGAGCGGCGCTCTCTTTCCTCTGCCCCTGCGCTCCCTTTACCTAGTTTCAGACTTATTTTTTTTTTCAAATGATTCTGTTTTGTGCCAAAAATGAAATCAAAACACAACCACTAACCAACCAACCATACATAACAAAAACTGCAGGGAGAAAGCAGGTGGTTTTAAACATAGGTTCCCATAGGCATGAACATAATCTAGGGCAGGAGAAGAGGTAAACCTCCAGCTGAATTCTGAAAATACCTAAGGCCTGCCACTAGTTAATGCTTACATATGATGAATCAAGTCAAACAGAATACAGCATACAAGAAACACCTGCCCTGCATACTTCACCAGGGCACAGAGGGGTTTCTCTGTTATTCAGGTCTCAGCTGTTCCTGTGCTCTGCGGTTCTGGAGAAAGGTCACTACTCCCCTACTCATTTTTAAGAACTAGTAGCTGTTCCTTCTGTTTCTTTCAAGCTCTCATTACTTTTCTAGATTTTTCTCTTTTCAGGGCATTACATGATCAGGGCTTGATCTCTTAGCACAAAACATCACTTGTTTATGGACTTGGATTGAGGCAAGTTCTGTGACAGTTTTCCTGATCCCTGAAATTCAACAATACAAATTTGTTAGTTTAGCCTGAATCCTTAAGACTGCTTGATGCACTTGTATTATCTGTTTATCTGTCTCTGTACATTTAGAACTATCAAAGGACATCAGACATACTGAAAGAGGACTCAGAAAAAAAAAAATCTCAAACCAAACAAAACATCTTTATAAACTCCATGGCAAAGTATGTCCAGGTAAAGAAGAGGGGAGAAAGGAATGGGAAGTAGTTTAGCTCTTACCCACCCTGTGGAGCACCTTCCTACAGTCAATCAGCCCCAGCCAGCATCACCTCTTGCTCAGTGAGGAATGTCATGGATGACAGAGGGGATGTGGGGTTATTGTGGCATGAAACAAAACCAAAGAGACAAAATGTGGAATTCAGACACCATTAATTTTGCTGAGTGCATCATTTATTCTCTTTCCAGTTCTGGTGACTGTACATGGCCTCACTGTGGAAGCACCTGACAAGGAAACAAAAGTGGCACGAGGGAACAATGCTACTCTCCGCTGCCAGTTTAAAACCAAGGCTTCCATTGACTCAGGAGACATTGTCGTCTGGAGAAAACTCAGTAGTGTGGTAAACTATGATAGTGTGGTAAACTGCATAAAGAAACATAATAGGGAACAGAGGAGGGGTGGCTGGGAGGGGAGATGGAAGCAGGACTCAGGGTGGGCATGTGTGTTAGGAAAAGAAAAAAAAGATTCCTTCAAGACTCTCCTTAATCTCAGAACTATGCAAACAGAAACTCTGATTCTAGAAGCAATATCCATCCATGGGCTAGTCCATAGGGTTAGGTTGTAGACTCACACAGAAGAAACTAAGACTGCTAATTTCCCCTCCTTCTCTCTCAGGATGATGCTGTCACTAGGTATTTTGATGGACTTGTCCAGTATGGCAAGGGCTATGAAAACCGCATACAGTTCAGTGGTGATGTAAACGCAGGGGATGTGAGTATCACCATCAATGCAGTGACCATGGCAGATAACGGCACATATGTGTGCAGCGTGCGGCTGAGGAATGACCCCCCCCGGCAGGTCACAACCTCAGCTCTTTTTGTCCTTGGTAAGCATGGTGGAGGCAACACCGCATCCATTAGATATAGAACTGTCCTTCACTTTCCCAGGAAGTCCTCATCCACAATTCTTTGGTCTTTTCCTACTACTATGGCAGTAGGTTGGAAGGCGTGGAGCACTCAAATCCCTCAGATACCTGACTGCAGAAAATAGGCTTTAGAGTTGTACAGTTCACTTTTCTAGCAACCCTTGTCTCATTTACAGGGCATTTCTTATTCCCTGGTGGCTTGTCACAATCCAGTTATCAAAGGATGAGTTACTCAACACTACTGGACATACCCCAGATAGCATCTTACAATTTCTTCTTGGATGATTACTGCCAAGAAGGGAGAAACAAATTAGATACATGTTCACTCCAGTTCCTTTGAATAGAAGGTGGCAGGTGCAATACCAACCTCTGTTCAGCAAGAATAAAACAAATACAGGAGATGGGTTGAAAACAAAAAATACTTCCGATTAATAAAATTAATTCCCTTTTTCTTTCTTAAGTTGCACCATCCAAGCCAGAATGCAAGGTTTTGGGGACAGCAGAATATGGACAGACAATCAATCTGACCTGCAATTCTCATGAGGGCTCCCCAAAGCCCAGATATACCTGGCAAAGCTTCAGTGTACAAAATGAGCCCCGTGCACTACAAACAACAGAAGGTATGAGAAATTCAGACACATCACCTGTCTGAGCTATTTGTAGATCAGGGCTGGAAAGATTTTGAAATGCAAATACAAAAACACACTTAAGGATTTTTTTTAGGAAGTTCTCTGATCAGGATTTTGAAAAGTTGTCCTTTTGATGTAAGACACACACACAAGTCACTTAGCAGGGAGAAAGGACTGTCACCTGAACTAATGATGGTCAGTAAGGTTTTCACTTCAGCTCTCTGGTGAGACAGCTGGCTCACCCTGGAAGCAGACAGAAATAATTCCTTCTCAGTTGCTGGGTGTAGGGGCATAATATGAGGAATAACATTAAGGTTTCTAACTGGTGTGTCTTTGTATCTCAGCTTGATTGACAATGACCAGGTTGCTTTCTGAGATGCAGGCAAACAAAAGTTGGCTCTGGAAGCGAAAGTAGCTTTCAGAGATCACTCCTCACATAGAGGAAAGTGGTATGAGAATCAGTTACACCATTCCTGCTTTGAGCATAAGAGAGGCTTCTGGCTTAGGACAGTCACAAAGGCCCAAATATTTAATTTTCTTTCATTTTAAATCAGAATCTGGGAGGGGAAAAAATAAAAAACCAACAAAACCCCAAAGCTGACTTTCCATGACAGGACCTTTGGTAGAACTGTTCACACAGAATAAGGGTTTCGTTCTCTTTGAAGTGTAGTAGTGATAGAGGACTAAGATTTATTCCTTTAAACAACTTTATTTCTTCCTGGCATGTTCAGCACCAGAAAGACTTAAGTATCTGAACCTACCCTTTCTGGTATAACTTACTGTAACATCACTATGTACACTAAACACGATTATATTGAACTGTCTGTTCAACACTCAATAACCGATACTTGCAAAAATTATGCAAAAGACCAAGCACCATTGAGGCACAAGACTCATTCATTTGGCTGGCCACTAAGTGGTGCCAACGCATCACGCACAGCCCTCGACACACAGGATTTGTCGGTTTGTAGGGGCAGCTGCCTTCCTGCTTCTGCCGACATCCTGTTCTTTCCCGGGACAGAGGTCTCTTCCATTTCCACCTCATTTTGCTCACCAGAGCACAGAGGTCCAAGTAGTGTGCCGACTGTCCCCTTCTGCCCCAAGCTGGCTGGACACCCTACTGTCACTACAAGCAACTGCTTTCTGTGCTAAGCAAGTCCCAGTGCTCCAGAGTGTGCAGAAGGCCCTGAAGAGCCACTCCAAAGCTGGTAGTATCCAACCCACATTTTTCCAAATTTGACTCACCAGTCAATTACTTTTAATATGGGAGAATTTACAGGCTGCTGCTCTGAAAGCTATAAGCCTCATACTGCACCCACAAAACAAAAGGCAAGCAAGCACGGACTGTATTTAGAGACTAAAATAACTAACTCAGTCATTATGCAGTCTGTTACTTCTTGCTTTGCATGCTCTTTAACTATCTGGCGCTAGGCACCAGCAGGGACCACAGAGAATCTCAGTCCCACAAGTTGGCTGAAAAGAAGAGAGATTACAGGGAAAACAAAACAAGAAAGTCACTGAAAAGTATCCAGAGCCTTTTGCTTTTAGAGCTTTTATCAAGTTGATCACATCAAAGCAGCATGTACTACACAGACAAATATCAGCTGGAGATGTAACAAACACAAACTCACTGCTTGAGCAGACAGAGCTAAGTTTTAGCATGTAGTTCTGAACTCTGTTAGGTTGGACAAAAAGCATCAATATCATAGCAATCTCATGTCATTGATTTCTTTTCCTTCGCTTTCCAGCCTTTGTGGCCTCTCCCAGACCAGAAAACTATTTCAGCCACTGCTGAATAATTCAGATCTAAAGTCCCAAGAGTTGGAGGCCTGAAGAGCTTTTTGTTCTTGTACAAGTTAATTCATCAAATGGCCAGTTCTCGAAGCTAGATGCTAGCTTGGGCCATCATATATTTCTCAGCAAACTCCAATGCAAAAGAGCTTTCACTAAGTATACGTACCTCTTCACCCTCCACCTACAACTTTCTAAAAGGAATGTTTGAATGCCACACATTCCCTGTAATCAACTCAAAACAGCACACTTCTGTTTGTCCTCCCACAGATCTCACACTAAAACCTAGGGATGAGCATGGCAGGCCCTGAGCAAGACCTCTCATCACTCCAACTACCTTAGTCTGGAATTGAAGGGCTGCTGTTTCCTACTTCCTTCCTTTAATTCTTCTCTTTTTTGGACTGAATTTGTGTTTCACAACAGGGGAACAAATAACTCTGAAGAACATATCGGTGGACACCTCTGGCTTTTACATCTGCACTTCAACAAACATTGTGGGACAGGAGTTTTGCAACATGACAGTCAGCGTAATGCCACGTAAGAGACAGACTGGCTTACTGGAAGAGTGGTAGCACAGAATGTATCCTAGCTAAGTGTCGTAAGATTAATGGAGGCAATGCAGTCATAAGTATGAAATTCTCCTTTCTCTCTCTGAAAAAAGAACACTTTTTTTACTTGTAAGTCAGATTCTCTGCATTGTTTTACTAATAAAGCACTCACTAACTCTAGGGTTAGTTCACAAATGACAAAAAAAATGTGCAGGGTGAGATAGGACTGAGCCCCAAGAGTCTGAAACTAAACTGTATCAACTACTACAGCAGTTGTTCAGATCCAGGGGCTCCTCCATATCATTATTCAACCAATTGCTCCGCTACCTAGTACACAATGAATTCCAGTTGCTGTAGTTGAACAAACATGGCTTCTACTCAGTGTGGATCTGGTAGTGAGATCTGACCTCTGGTGGTGGAATTCGAAGTCCAGCGCTTGTGCTGATTACCTTTGATATTGTTCTCAGCGCAAAGCACTAATCCTTTTCTTCCTGCCTAGCATCCATGAACATAGCTCTCTATGCTGGCATCATCGGTGGAGCTGTTGCTGCAATTGCAGTTATTAGTATTTTAGTCTATTGCTGCTGCTGTCAGACAAAGAAGGAAAAGGACTATGAGATGACGTAAGTACTCTTCTCTAGAAAAACACGTGAGCTATGAAGGATTCAGGTTCTCCCTCCACCCTCAACATAGAGAATGGAAAGCACAGGAGGAAGAAGAAAAATCAAGGGAAGCACATACTGCTTTCTCCTTTCAGCTTCTACCCTAGTAGCTCCTATCTCTTCTCTTAGGATATGCCCACTATTACCAGACATCTGTGTGGTCTCTGGGGTAGAACCAAAACATTCCAACCTTGGAACTGAGTTACCAAGCCAAATTCAGTCAAGCATGCACAGCTACTGGATAAGCAAAGCCCAGACTGTTTCTCATTTCCCCTAGCTCCTACAGCTGTTTGTCCTTGCTAGCCTCATACAGAACCAAGGTGATCTGTATTCAGAACTATCACTCCAAGACCAAAACTTTTTGTTTATTCTCATGATGGAAACAGCCCATTGGAAGAAAAGTGGGATAAGGAAAGATACACCAGTTGTTCTTTCTCTACATATATGCTATTAAAAAGAACCCCAGCAGTTCATACACTTCTTGCATCACCAGTGAGGCTTAATTTCTGGAGTTCAGTTTAGTACACTTCCAGGTCAGCTTGGGGCAGTCTAAAACCCTTCTAAAACAAAACCTTCAGCAACATTTCTAGCTGATTTAAATTAACATCTCTACCCCTCCACAATATTTTAGGGAACAAGAAGACAGAACTGAACACTCCAAGGAGACGCCTGCAAGGCATCTGAGAGCAGAGGATGATGTTGAAGATGAATGAAGAAAGAAGCAAGAGGCCAGTGCCATCTTCAGGCTTTAGTGAGGCACAGACACCACTGCAGAGGGGAAACCAATCCCTCTTTTTTACTCCAAGAAGATTTTTTGGAATAATAAGATGAAAGCTGATGGCTCTGCCTTCCAAGTTCTGGAAGAGAAAATCCTTGTCTCCCTGGAAAGAAGTGATTACATATAGAGAGTACATAACCTCACAGCAGAAAATGCATTTGAGGCACTGTTTTATCCAGTCCTCTAAAAATAACCAGTCTTCTAGACTTCCCACTCCCTCTAAAAAGAAGCTAGTCAGGTCTATTTGGAGAACAGAGTTACGGCTGTATCCCCAGCTCCCCAGAATCTTTCAAGGTCACCAACAGCAAGTCATCAAGGAAAAGTGGTCTTGTTCACAGTGTTACACATGTGCCACAGCTTACAGCATTGTCCAGTACAGAAATTGTTTTATGCAGGCTTAAGCAAGCTGATTCTGAAGGACATTTTATTAAATGCGTTCTCTGTATATATTACACATGAGCATATAAATAAAAATAAGGAAACCATCCACAGATGACCAATGAAAGTCTCCTATTTGGAACAACAATGCACATTAATGGAATGGGTAAGGTAATAATTTAGATGAATTTGTAATTTATCATTGCCTCCTGACTGTTGCATGGGCAAGTCAGTAATAATCCATTGTTGCCACTTCTGAAAAAATGTCACTGTGAGAACATGTACATGGCAAACACATCTTTAATAAAAAGGGGAGGAGGGGGAAATGACAACACACTGACAGTACTGTTTTACTCAAAATTGTAACAATTTAATCAGAAGCGCTGTATGTGCAAATGTTGACAGAACTCCCATCACTAGTTTATCATTTTGGAAGGGAATGGACTGTCTTTGTCCAAAAGACTGGCAACATGGTATTAGAGCTGTTTGAGCTTTTTTTGTTTATTTGGTTTGCGGTATTTTTTAGAACATGTTCAATAAACTAACACTACAATATTTATCCTTTCAAAGGTCTCTACTGCATTGTCTTGGAATCACAGAATGGTCTGGGTTAGAAAGGGCCTTAAAGCTCATCCAGTTCCAATCCCCTGCCATGGGCAGGGACACCTTCCTCTAGCACAGGTTATTCCAAGCCCTGTCCAGCCTGGCCTTGGACACTGCCAGGGATGGGGCAGCCACAGCTTCTCTGGGCAACCTGTGCCAGCGCCTCACCACCTTTGCACAGCGTTTCTTCCTTATGTCTAATCTAAATCTCTCCTCTTTCAATTTTTCCCCTTGTCCTGTCACCACATGCCCTTGTAAAACATCTCTTTCCTGTGTTCCTGTAGGTACTGTAAGGCTGCTACTTCTTCAGGAGTTTAAGAGAATTCCTGCAATGCCTCCCCCATACCCTTTACATCCAAGTCGTTGCTTTTAAATCTGTAAGAAAACTCTTCACTTTCAAGCAGAACCAGCAATTCTCCTACACAGAGGCAGCACTTTCTTGATTCTGAACTATGAAAATCAGACTACCAGAACTGTTATTCTGGCTTCTTTTCTGCCTGTCTCTGTTTTACTTGGTACTTAAAAAGACAGTTATTCACTTCAACTGTTAACAACTTCAAAAACCAACAACCACGGTTCTTTACAAAGTACAAACAAGCCCAAATCTCTCGGGCAATGAATAACCTGAAATGTAACTCAGCAAGGCATTCTAAGGACCTATTCCCATGCTTAGTTTAGATGCATGACAGAATGTTGCAGAAATGGGTGACCAAAAAAGAATACACAAACTAAAGGCAGATAAATAAGGTGGAAAAAAACCTATTTATTTTTTAAATGTTACAGGTATTTTTCAGCACTCTGCATTGCCTCACGAACACCTCTACCCTGGGGCTGAAGAGGGCCTTCTGCTGAGGGGTAATAGTGTGCATTCAGATCTTAACTGGAAAGGACTTAACAATTATCAGAAGTATTTATGGCCAGAAACTGGCTCTGGCCTCTAAACCATTTTAACAGTATGTTACCTATCCCATTCTCCCCACTTTCAGAGTACGTGAAGCTTAGTTGCTGCTTGTTCAGCTGAAGTCTTGAAGTAACATTTGCACATTGGTTATTTTAAGCAGAAGAAAAATGCAGATTTGCTAATGTGCATTAAGTTACCTGAAGAAACTGGACACAAAAATACAGAAGAGATAACATAATGACCCCTAAACCCATTAATTCAATTCTCTATAAGCAGGTTCTACAACAACTAGCAGGGAAAAAGCAAAAGGCAAATTTGACAACCATTAAAGCAGAACTACTTATATTCTGCAAGACTGAGCTCAGTTCTACACTGGGAAATACAGTAAGTGATAGCACACAGAGAGATGGCGGAGATATTTCAGTGCTGCTTATAATCTCTCCCCCCTTTTGTTTTCAGTAAGACTAAGATTTTGGAAGCTTTGTATTTATCAGGATGCTACATGTGTTTTTCCTGAACCAATTTGTTAAACTCAGTCAGCCAGAAATACACATTAAAATTCCTATCTTTCTCCAAGGTTTTCCTGTGACTGAATTAATTACTTGTGTGTCTTGTATGTCTTTTGAAGCAGGAATATCTCCAAGAGCCTGTAGTATACACACAGCTTCAAACAAAATTAAAGCAGCACTATTTAGGGGAAGATGGGAAAAGCTAGTAATAATTAATTCCAAACAATGAATGTACATATACCCAACTTCAATACTCACTTCCCTCAAAGGGCAAGAAGTAAGCAGAAAATGAATGACCAGGCAAAAAAGTAAATCACTGTTTAGTTATGTTCAATTTTCACAGTGTTTCCAGTATCCCTCTTCTCCTTCACAAACACAAATCCATGATTTTTCCAAGGAGAACACTGTTGAGCAGCCTATGGTTTCCTAGATCATCCTTTTGACAGGTGGGTGCAGTATTTGCCTTCCTTTGCTGTGCTTTTCTGTGCTTTCTGGGATTCCTCAGTGGTATCAGGCAGCTTTCTCAGATGCAGCCCATCTGCTTCTGTGTACTTGTATGGATCTAGAACTCCCAACTGATTCCTGACTTGCTCTTCATCCACTGCTGGTGTTCTCTTCCCTGAACCCTTCCTGAGCATAGAGATCCAAGAGACATTATTAGAAAAGGCTGAAACAAAGGTTTGGGCACTTCAGGCTTATCCATGGTACTCCAGCTACGTTACTAAATCACTCACACCATTTAGCAACAGGACTTTTTCCTGTTCAGTCTTTCACTGCTAACAATATCACAAAAGCTCTTCCTGTTGACCTTGATCCCTTGCAAGCATCAATTCCAGGTGAGCTTTGGCTCTCCAAACACCATCCCTACAGGCTGGCCACTGTTTGTGCTTTTTTCCTTTGTAGCCCACACCTGCTTCTGCCTCCTTTCCCTGCTACTAGACTACTGCATATAACTAGAGAGCAGCCATGAGTTCCCTGTACAGACAAGAAAGTCACTCCATACATCTTCCTGCATCCCCAGACTTCCCTTGCATTTGGAAGATGCTGTTTTTTATGAACTCCTTTATTCTTAGAGCTGTCCCCCAGGGATTCCACCCCTACCCATTTCCTGCATTACCCCCAAGGTCTGCTCTCATTGCCTTCCTCTCTCTCATCAGGATTTTGAGTATTTCCAGCTGGCACTGCTACTGCTTATTTCAAGATTCAGTGCACAGTTCAGAACTGATCAGACAGACAAGAGTTAATTACCTCACAATCCTTGTTGCTAGAGTAACAGCACTACTTCTCTATTTATTTGTATCATCTGTTCCAGGAGAGACAAGAAGGCAGGCTTCTGCCTGATGAAGTTCACAGTACAATGAATAAAATATTAAGTTTAATTCTGGATGCGTTGGAATGTAAGGGGAACTTGGAACTTCTGTCTCCTGCATTTCACCTGTTTACTAGGGAATGAGGGGGACTGTTTAAGAACGGCAGAGAAGCTTGTGGGAGCTCCAAAGACGGAAGCAAGGAAAAGTGAGGGAACAGAGATAAACCAGGCTTAGATTAATCAAAGTGTTTGCCCATTTCTTCTTTTTACTGAATCACTGCAATAAAAATTAATTGGTAGGTCATTCTGTGGTTGATAGGGATGATAATCCTATCAACCATATTCCTATCAAGGTATAAGAAACCCACAGAAAACATCAAGAGGGTGCAAACTAGATAACAAACTTGTTATTGCTTTTCCCCTGCCCCACTACAGTACATTTACTCTGCCAAAGGGAAAGATATTGTTAAAGCTTTAGCAGTCAGCTACATATACCTCCATCTATCAACCAGAAATTAAAAACTCAGTTTCACACATATACTTGAGCCACTGAACTTAGGGAAAAAATCTGAAGTTCTTGCTAAGGAGAAGGAAGGATTAGCATTTTTTAATTTAACAGCTCAAAAGCACAGTTCCTCTGTGTTAATTATGCAGGGTTTTTAAAAGAGATCAGGACCAGAAACTAGTTATTTTGCAAAAAAAAATCCAGACAGGGCTTCCTTGAATCTGATATTCAGCACACCACCATCTGATTGTGATGGATCAAGACAGAGTCCCTGAAACAGGAGCAAGTTTTCTATGTGCAATATGGCTCAGCATGGACCTCACTCCAGGTACCTGGCAAAGAAAACACCCAGTGAAACTAATACCAACTGTGCCATTTGCTAAAGGATCACAGCGCTGCTTTCTCCAGTTTGACATGACCAGCAAAACCCACCACCTGATATTTAACAGACCCTCCACCCAGAAACCCTCTAAACTATTGCTTCCCTTCTATCTCACAAGATTTTGATGACTAGCATATTGCTAAAGATGGAGTAAAGATTTGTCTTGCTTTAGACATACAAACCCTGGAAACTTAACAAAACGCAGATCCTGAAACTGGCACAAGTATTGAGGTCATAGACCTCAGCAGTACAAACTTCCACACATCAGGAAGGCAGCAAGAAGGACTTCTGTGCACACAGCTGAATGAGAATGGGGAGCTGGTCATAAGGGACAAAAAGGCAGCCAAGGGACTGAATGCCTTCTTTGCCTTGGTCTCTACTGGTAAGATCAGCCTTCCAAAACTAATTTCAAAATTAAAAACAAATTCAGCCATTACTGTACCTACAGTATATGTAGACATATTTAGCAGAACATTTCTGCTCCAGCAGAATTCTCATAACTTTCTTAGCTGAAGCAGTCAGTGGTTAATAGGAACTTCTGTATGCCTAGCTTCTACAGCTCATTGAAAGCAGGTGGACAAGCCATAAATGCACACTAGTCAAATTCATAGTTTCTGCTACACAGAAGCAGTAACTGCTGCTTACTCCAGATAAACATGCTTTATTTTTCAGAATCAGTTACATAGTCTTTGAACAGAATGTAAAAGAATATGTTACTACAGGTTACAGACTGTATCAGCAATGTTGTTACCACAGTCCATTGTGTTTTCATGACCCTTAGAGAACTCTTTCTCCCACCCAAAGCTTTTATAGTAGAGAACAGTAACAAAAAAATCAACAATATAACTACTATCCATGTAACAAGAACAAAAACACGTATTAATTTTGTAATGTGTATACAAACCCAGGACAATTTTCACCAATGACTGTCGGGACTGAGTAAGCTACCGTAGGAAGAGGGCACAAAGTCAGGCCTGATAGAATCTGTTAAATGTCTCCTTTACAAAACCAACTCCTTAGTTCAATTACCCATAATACCCATATGCAGAGTACTAAGTTGCTGTTACTTTTTACCACGTGGAAATTACATGTTTAAAGTTCACAGGCTGCATCACTCAAACTCAGCTCAAGAGTCACTGTGCCTTTACTTCATTTTACTTCCCCTTGAGAATTTTGTCATGCAAGCGGAGAGAATTCTATTCCAATTTTAACCCACCATTTATGCCTTACCAGTACTATCCCTTGCACTTAAGAAGTGAGCTAAGGTTGTAAGTCATCATCTTTCCCTCATCTTTACTTTTCCATTAAAGGAGAGAGGCATTACTGCCATTGTGCTTCCTAGGCAGAATTTACTTTCCAGGAAATCAGAGATTCAAACTGCAAGACCACCAGGGAAGCAGAGCTCCCAAACAAATGAATTTTCCATCATCCTGCAACAGTTGTTAGGAATCCCTCTCAATATATACAGAAT
The DNA here is from genome assembly GCA_025447955.1 of Psilopsiagon aurifrons. Classification (NCBI taxonomy): domain Eukaryota; kingdom Metazoa; phylum Chordata; class Aves; order Psittaciformes; family Psittacidae; genus Psilopsiagon; species Psilopsiagon aurifrons. The sequence goes on from JAOEHY010033733.1 coordinate 34,850, forward strand.
AATAGTATTAAATGAGTTACATGAAGTTAGTGTACTCATTATATAGATTTTACAGTTTTCACTACCAGAAACATAACACGTTTTTGGTTACTAGGGCAAGACAGTTACTGCCCTTGTTAACAGCCCACTGCCTACCTGTAAGACCTACCTGTAAGACCTACCTGTAACTAGGTCTTCCATAGCTTATGTACTATTTTAAGATACTAGTGATAAGGTATAAACATTCCATAGAACCCTAACTCTGTATTTCTCCATTTCTGCTCAGATTCTTCATCTCAGTCTTGAAGATAAACAACATCTTAAACATAATAATAAATGCTCTTTGGTTTGTGTACTCTAAATATGAACAATAATGAATTCTCTTCTTTATAAGAACTGAAACATGAAACTTTTACTGCAACACCAACCTCTGAATTCAAATATACAGTTCTGTATGTTCTGAAGTATCAACGCAGCAAGAACTGTCAGTTAAGAAACTTAAAATTTTAACAACTCTATTCCAATGCAGAGAAGCCCTTATCACTACTAAACAGACATTCTTACTTGTTACAACATCCCAGGTGCTTAATTGATACATCACAGGCTTAGATGCTTATTGTCCCTTACCTGGTGGAATTTAGCAGGTAGAACAGAAGAATTCAAGAAAATTTAGTGATACAGGCAAACTTAGGTAAGAGGCATGAAAATAGTTCAGTGACCCTGCAATACTTGAAGAAGGGCATTAACTGGCCTCACAGCAACATGTTTCCAACTAAACAGCAATTGACCTTTTTTAAACATACTGATTAGCATGCTCCAACTTATTCATAAATGTGCTGACCTCTTATTTTAAGTATGTTGGGTTTGGCTTTGGCTTTTTTTCCCCCCCTATCATGTAGAAGAATGAGCTACCTAATCTCCAGTGTCAGTTCCTACAAGGAATGCAATAGCTATCTTCTCACAGTTAGTTGCTATGGAAACAGTATTTCACAACTGGACATCTGCTGGAACAAAATGTAGAAACAACTGAAAAAAATAAGCTCTTGTTTCTGACAATCAGTTGCTTAAAGACATACAGACTAAGGACAAGGCTCAGACAACAGACAACTTCTTGGAAACTAGTTCAACACTTATACCTCCATAAAATAAAACAACTAACTTCTTAAGGATACTTCAGTCTCCCAGTTTTTATGTGCCCTCAAATAATTTATGACTGGTATCTACCGAACACGACTAAACTTGTGAAGTTATATCTGCAGATTCATGTATCTGCTGGAATTTGATATTCCTTTCAAAAACACCTGTAACAACTAAACTTGTCTTCAGTCTCTAAATTTGAGAGACATACACGGTTTTAAAACAGAAAACTGATGCAAAAGAAAAAAAAAGATCCATATTGTACTTGTTCCTGATGCATATAACCTGTGCCTTCAAAAGAAGGCTAGTAAATGGACACATTTGCCACCACATTTCTTCCAAGGCATTTCAAAGCAAGTCTTTCTGCTTTGAATGGCCACTCAAATTCTTTGTGGCTAGAACTGACAGATTATAGCAAACCTTCTCGACTGTTACACCTTTTAATTCCCCTACTGCAGCCCTTCCTACCTTCAATACTACCACCCCACCCCACCCCCCATCACTTCTTGGGGAAGAGACTGCTATAAAATTCTGCCTTCCACATGCAGGAGAGGACAAGGAGGTTATGAAAAAAAAATAAAGCACTTGTTTAAAGTCACATTGACCACTAAGAATTCTTCTAATCCAGTGATATTGACTAATCAATTTTGAATTTGAACTCCATCCAGTAAGAAATAGAACAAGTACGGCATATATTTTCAAAGAGAAGATACAACTATCAGGTCCCCTCAAAGTAAGTCTTCCTGTAGATACTGAGATTTTTGTTGTCTTTAAATCTGGTCAATAGTTTTACCATTCTAACAAGAATTTGAACTCTCAAAGTTTGCACATAAGATGAAACACTGCAAACTGGAAAAAAACTGCTGGTTATCTTAGGAAAACAAGGAAAAGTAGAATTTACACCTGGTGTAAAAAAGACCTTCAGTTACTGAAAGACTTGGTGAGATCAGATGCACTTTTCAGCAGTCGAGTAATTCCTCTTCCTCGCATGGTGCTTGCTCCATAAAGGGAACAGGACTTCACACCACATGGAGAATCACCTATTAAATTAAATACAGTTTGTAAATCAAATCAACCTCCAAAGCTTGCATAAATTAATGGACTAGTACTTCATACGATGTGGAGCTGAATCTATTCAGCAGCTCTAATATGAAAAGTCAGAGACAGGGGTTGTGTCCTCTATGCACACCAAGACCATAAGAAATCATGATTTACAGTTGCAACAGTTTGAGCTCGAATTTGAATTATCTGACACTACAGCATCTATTTCACATTCAGGGAAATAAGCTACAAGCTTAGAATTGCTACAGTTATGTGTCTTGCAAACTGGATTCTGTCCCTCTGAAGATTAGCTATGTACTACCCAGATGAACTGAGCTCATGCACCTTCCATTAGGGAAATTTAATCGCTAAAAACAAGACTTCAAATGAGCAGTCTTGATAAACTAAGTTATAATGGAATACTTGCAACAAATATTAGCTGAGCCTTCACATATAATTATTTGAGAGCAAGGGGAGCACTTTAAAGATAGCCCTGCCTCAAAGCACCTAAGCATATAAGAATGGACATCATACAGCAGAAAAATAAGGTGGTACAAATCAGATAGCAACATTTATAGGAAAACTACATTTTGAGAGACCTTTCTGACCCCAAGATTGTGTCCAATAAGAAATGGGTAACTCTTTCAGTCTTCAGTAATTCACTGAAAGCTTTAGGTCACTTACAGGTAACATCTAAGTCCAGAAACTTGAAAAAGCATCAGCCTGATTAAGATTAAATACCACTTTCCCCTTATAAATGTGAACATATCAAACTCACAATTCGAAGGGACAAACTCTTGATGCTGACTTGGAGAAGCAAAATGTCTGTCATATGCAGGACCCTCAGCCTTTATATTCTGTATGAAGAAACAAACATTCAAAATAGAATAGGCCATGTGCCTTTTAAAATGCAGCATATGCAACTATCCATGAAATCTACCAATTACAGTCAAAACTCACAAGTATGGAGCCAGCTAGTGATTATTTTTATTTCATTAGTCTTACCAATACATGTCACAAAAGAAGCATCCAAAGAGAAAACAGCTAACCTGAAATTGGCAAATCTGAATACTTGAGTTAAGTAGGAATAGAACAGGGTATCAGTTTAAAGAATCTGACCTGAAAGCGTCCAGCATCCACTATCACCATCTTGGTATTTGTGCTTTCACCATTATCAAGGTCTTGAAGAGGTAGATGAGCTGCTGTCAGAGACTCCATATGCACTAGCTAAAGATTTACTGATGCAGTAACTTTATGGAGAAAAAAAAGGAAGAGTTTAGCTAAGAGGGCTGTAATGCTCATGTACAGAAGTGCAGCATTTTTAATTCTTCAGCTGGCAAACAAAAGCAACCCGAGATGCACAGAGCAGGAGCTAAACAGCTACCCTGCATCCTTCCAAGGCCACTAGCCTATACTAGCCTATCTACAGCTACACGTGAAATTAAAACAAATGCTTCCCCACATTATCAAATGCAGACAATTAGGAGGGTGAAAAGCAATATTCTTTTTGCAAGACACAGCAGTACATAAGAGGCTTCTGAATGAAAGGCTATTCATTACCATCTTCCTCAAACTGCTGCCAAGTGTGATCTTAAATCGCATCTCCTTGTGTCACAACATATACGCATTTACACATTTGTAAATGTCCTTGCATTTCCTTTGTGTAAATTGCGTTTACTTTCCCTTTCTTCACATCTGAAAAATTTTAGAACCTTACGTATTCGTATTATACATAAGGCAGTATAAAAGTTCCCAAAGTAGAGATATACTAGAAAATACTGAGAATGTCTCACCAAATGCAGGTATACTAAACCTCTAAAGAAATTCAGTGAATTCTAATGTAACTGAAATTTCTCTCAACTCTCCAATAGTAAGTGGAAGTAGTGAGAAGATAACTAGAGTGATGGATTACTACTGCAGAAGTTACATTACATCTAAGTGCTAAGACTCACAGCACATTGCTAAACCACATAAACAACAGGTAAAATTGGAACAAAATCTTGACAGTGAAGAGAATAAATGAAACTCAAGATCTAGAACTACAGTGCTCCAGGCAGTCAGAGAAGCCAGGGACAAAAAAGTGCCTCTATAGCAAAATAAAAAGTCATCATAATGGAGGTAACTCCTTAGCAATACTTACACAATCTTCTTACAGGATGCCAAAGCACAGCAGAGTATGTCATTCTCTTCATGCCACTTGCACCTACATGAAATGAAGTTCAGGCTCATTTTCAGAAGCATCAACATTTTTAATCAACATGAATAGCTGGGTCAGATCAGAAGAAACAGGAACAAATACTTAAGATTTTTGTCTCAGTGACCTTACAGTACCTTTACAATCTCACAGAGGACCAGTACTCAATAAGGAGGCTCTAAGTGATTTATGAAGAGTTAAAAGGCATGCATAAAGGCAACCTGCTTCATGCTGAGGTGGGAGGAAAGAGAATCATTAAAGACAAAAAGGATTTCAAGGTAATCATTTGAAGTTTCACATTAATGTGAAACCGTTCCTTTTAGTATAAGCATCTCACTTTCCTCTCCAAATGTGTGTTTTAAAATACATTTTCCCACTCTTTTAAGGCTTCCCCCTCCAATGTGAAGATACTCATGGAAATGGAAAACTACCTGTTTATAAAAATAATAGTGTGACAATTATCCCAATGGATCTTAAAATCTACACTGTAAGGAGACTTCAAAGAATAGCATTTTCTTATTTTAATGATCTACTACATTTTAAGATCAAATTATTGGTACTTACAGTAGCAGAGGAAAAGTTAAAGTGTATTTCCAAGCCAACTGTGTCATGACTAAACACTGCCCTAAAACACCACAAGCTACATACCACTTAGTTGCACAATACAGAAGAACCTGAGAGCAGGAATTGCTTTACTGTCCAAGACACATTAAAAATAATTAAAAAAAAAAAAAAACAAACAAACAAAAAAAAACACAAAAAAAAAAAAACCACAAAAAAAAACCAAACAAACAAAAAAACCCCCCAAAACCAAACCACCCAAAACCCCCAACCAAAAAATAAACAAAAAAACACTACCACAAAAAACAAAACCAAATACCATCAAAATCACACCAAAAGCAGAACAAGAAAACAAACACACAGAAAAATCCCTACAAAGTAAATACAATTCCAGATATGCAACAAAGAAAACTCATTCTGAAAGAAAAAAGACAAGATTCAACTTTGAACACTTAGGCTTGAGAAGCTGGTTTGTACCGCTAGCAAATATACCTTGTTCCTCATCACAGCAGCAGCATGAAGTGTTTGATATATAGTAACAGCCAGGTCCCATGCAAGCTACTCTTCCTAAGAGTCTCAATCTTCTCACTTTTATGATTTCCAGTTAACCACCACAATATATTTTATTCCTGGTTTTACCCCCTCCTTTAAATTAGGGCTCAGACTCAGCACTAAAAAGCACTTTACACTTCTTTTGGGAAAGCATATTCATTTCCAGTTGTACTCATAATGTAACAAGAAGGATTCGAAGGCTTCCAGAACATTCCAGACTTGCAGCTTACAAGCTGTACCGCAGGGCACCAGGACACACCAGGCTAATACATGCTTCCACAAAGAAGAACACTACATACCTGGTATTACTGGAGAAATGCCACAGAAAGGCATCCAGTTCTCTACACACCCAAGTCTTGGATAGCTTCTTTTGGTTTTTCTTCTGGTGCAGCTCTATTACCAGGTCCTCTGCATCAAGGAGCTCCAGGTGGCTCTCAATGCCTATAGCTCAGAGAACACCCAGGTCAGGAGAACAGAAGTCAGTGAAGATATAGTGGAAGGTGTCCCTGCCCATAGCATCGGGTTGGAACTAGATCATCTTTAAGGTCCTTTCCAACCCAAATCATTCTGTGATTCTATGAATATTCTTCTTAGCTCACTACTCAGTCTGCCTCCGTTCATTGTCCAGCCTCTTACCAAAGCATCAAAGATCTGGTAAAGCTTAAGAAGTCATTCCACCAGTGGTTTTACTAAAACCCCACTTCTCAGCAAAATGGGCCATCTTATATTTCCATAATTTCCCTCCACCTCAATAATAATGTTATCCTGCTTGCAGGCTAGGCCTCCTCAGCTGTTAGCTTTGCCATGTGTTGCTATCTGCTCATCTTCACAATAATCTCACTGCCTCTAGTGCTCCTTTAAGTGGCTGAGCAAGAAAAGAGCACATATATTCTCCTGATGTGTTCATTTAGCCAGTAAGCTGCTCATGCTGCTGTTTTAATGTCACTGATGGGGAGGAAAAGAAGAGGAAGCAGCACACAAAACAGTTCTAGCTATCAGTACCAGCTTCTATGAAACCTTTGAGACCCTAAGATTTTCAACAAATACAGCTGTCCATGAGTACATAATCTTTCTTTGGGGAGAAGGATGGAAGGGGAAGGACAAAAATGATCCATTTCCCACCTGTGATGGTAGCCATTCAATTGATACACCAGCTAATTCGGAACCTGTCATTAGACTAAAAGAAAATTTCAGCCACATTGAAGAAGCACAGTATATAATTCTGACTATGTGTGAAAAGGCCACCTCCAAAACAAAACTCAATGTCTGTGGGTCTGACTGTACACTCTTCCTAAAAATCATCTTGAAGAGGAACAAGTACCACTGAGGCTTTCCAACCAAACCCCAGGAGAAATTCTGAAAATTAAAGGTTAACCCATAATGAATCCCTTAAGTGCTCCATTTATTTTTTTTTTTGATGGGTATTTCTTCAGAGCTCCCTATATTTATGGATGGAGCCCAAGATCTTGACCCTCCCTGCCTTTTTAAGAGAATCAAAAGATAATATAGCTACTATGAAGCCTGAAACACCTCTCAGTCCTTACATTTAATTTTGCTCATTGGCAAATTAAACTTGAGCAAAAATTAACATGTACGGTATTCTCATGGGGAAAGACAAAAACATCCCTTTAAAAAAAAAAGTAGGACTATCTGACTACTATTCAGCACAACCAATTTAGTGTTGATCTTAAAAACCCTCAACATAAGTCAGAACAATGTTAGAGAACAAGTGAAATAGTGACCAGTAGACCAGAGCCAGAAGTGCAGGCTGAAAATAAGAAGCCTTTCCCATTCTTGTGCACACTGACTAGGTTTTATAGTGTACCTTCTTAGTCATCCAACAAAAGTGAAAATACAGGTTTTGATTTAAAGCATCTTACTTTGACCTTGACCATACCCTGCAGTAAAAGCGAGGCCAAACACCCCTGGCTGGCTGGACAAACTCAAGCAGCTCCCGTAAGACAACTGCATAACAAGTACGTGGAAGATGAAATCCAGATATAGGGATCTTGTGAGTGGCATCACCTGGGTAGGACAAGAAAAAAGTCACAAGAAGTCCTGCTTCCTTAAATGATCAGAGCTCCCCTCCACTTTCTATCTTTTTATATACATACATGTATACACAAAAGCACACCTCCTGTGCTCTACAGGCAGGGTCTCAGATTAAGCTATTAAAATATTCTTCTTTCAGCAGAAGACTGGTGGATATGGGCTGTGAGCAAACATGCACACACTTCTCCCTTTTCAAAGTCTATTATCTAAGTGTTTGATACAAGAAAACATGGGCCAAGTTTGTTCCCTTTATACACAACAAGAGGAAATGTCCTAATAAAACAAGCTGGAATATATAAACACTGAAGAATCACAAGGGAAAGAAGGCAGGCCAAGCCAGACAGAAACTACGAATACTTTAACTTTTGTCAATACATGTAGAGCTGCAAAACACAAGTTCCATATACAAACAAGTATCTTTGAGTTAACCAATTACGAATTAGCACTTCACGCTGAAGATACACATAAGGACTATCAAAGAAAGGATGCTCAGATAGCCTTGAAAGCTTTTGAAGCCATACAAGGTTGTCCCATTTAGTAAGAACATACTGCAGTAGAACGATTGAATTAAAATAGGAAGACAGAATACAAGTAACTGCCATTGATACAACCATTTTGGGTGTGCGCATTGCCACTTGTGGGTACAAGAAACATAAAAGGTGAGTGTGTCAAGCTGCTCTGTCACTCCATTCTGTTTGAAACTTGCCAAGTTCCCAGCAGGAGAAACTGCAGGCTCAGAAGACATCTGGATACAGATGAGGTAAGCTGAGTCTAAGCCTGTACACCGCTGCATACCATTCCTTTTCTCCAGTGATACTCACTAGCAGCCTGGCAGTGGTACCGAAACCCACGTGGTGGTACTTCTGCAGAAGAGCAGGGGAGATGGAAAAAAAAACAAACAACCATCATCCAACATCCACTATGAGAGATCCTTAACTCTGAGCTAGGCACCATGGTTTCATGTACAGAAAGGAACAACTTAACCTTTCCTTATGGCCTTATGCAAGTGCCACAACTATTTTTAAAAAGACTCCTTTTCAATTATATGCCTTTTAAAAAACAAGTATATTGTATAGTGTGTGCGTTTAGGTCAAATCAAGACAAATATTCATTGCCATGAAATATAAAGCACAAACATCTGAATGTCCTCCTGGATTTATTCTACACTTTTTGAAGCTTCCTGCATTTCTGATGCTTAAGTCCATCTCTTCAGGAACAATCAGCACAACTCTGATATTTTAAGAAGTCAAACCACTTACAATCAAAGAAAAAAGCCTATCTTAATACCAGAAATCTAATCTGGGCACTAATAACTGACATTAGAAAACCTCCCTCTCACCCCAAAGCAACATGAAATACATCTTGTCTCCCTTCCTTTGAGCTCACCTGGCTCTATGAAGTGATGGAAATCAGCTATTATGCCATCCTGCAGGGAATACTTGACACACCCAATCTCACAAGGCAGGAAGCGCTGTTCGCAGTGGGATGGCAGCTTGCCATGGCTGTAAATGTTCAGGAAGTAGAAAATGTCTACAAGTACAGCTGAAAGGGAAAAAATAAACCTGAAAGAGCCACCAAAAGTTATAGCAAGCCATCCTGGCCACACCTCATCCAGCAACAGTGGCAGTGTGCTTTCTTACATGAGTGTATGAAGGAGGGTAATGACCAAGTAAAACACAAATAGAACACAAAGCTCTTCCTCTGTATTGCAGGCAAGGTAACTAACCCTTATGCAAGAGTTAGGCATCTTGATTGCTCTGGTATACTCTCCACAGATGCTCATGTGTGTAGAGACAGGGGCAGAATAAAAATTAAAATAAATAAAAGCACCTAAAATTAGACCCCAAACCCACAAGAACATTGAGAGCCCTGGAATCCAACTATTGCTTTTTATGGTAAGTCTCTTCACCCTTTAGGAAAATAAGGTTAGGGGAGAAACAAAAGAAAAACCAAAACCAAAAACCAACCTAATCAGAAACTACAAAGCAGCCTCACAAGCCCAATTCAGTAACTTACACAAGTTAAATGAGCTGATAATATTCTGAGGTAGGAGGAGATAAGAAACCTGCCAATTAAAAAGATTGCTTCTCCTCTGCCAAAAAAGCTCCCAAAAAGGCAGCAAGAACACCCAAGGCAAATGTTGATAAATAAATTTATTGTTTACTAATTTAAGGAGCATCCAACTATGAAAAATATTTCACAATACACCTTAATCCTTCTCTTCATGAGCATCACCTAGTATTCTCACTGAAATTTAAGGCAGCTGTTTAATCCTTATGCTTAAGCTCTGTCTCTCACCAGAAAATCCTACATTTCTGTCCTGAGTTCGGCAGTACCAATCATTTTTATCCTTCTTAGTAGCTGGTGCAGTGCTGTGTTTTCAACTTTAGCATGGGAACAGTACTGATAACACACTGATGTTTTTAGTTGTTGCTAAATACTGCTTACTCTGATCAAGGACTTGTCAGTATCATGCTCTGCCAGTGAGGAGGAGCACAAGAAGCCAGGAGGAAGCAGAGACAAGTTACCTGACCCAAACTAGCCAAAGCTGTATTCCATACCACAGCACATCATGCCCAGTATAGAAACTGAGGGGAGTCACCTGGAAGGCCCAGATTTACTGCTTGGGTCAGGCTGCGTATTGCTCAGTGGGTGCTGAGCAATTATATTCTCTCCACTTATTATTTCCCTTATTGTTATTGATGGTAGTGGTTTTGTATTATACTTTTGTTACTGTACTGTTCTTACCTCAACCCATGAGATTTACATTCCTGCGATTCTCCTCCCCATCTCCCTGGGAATGGGGGGAGCGAGCAAGTGGCTGTAAGGTTCCGAGTTACCAGCTGCACTTAAACCACAACAATTTCCTACTGAATAATAGAGATCTGTAACCGATTTTACACAGAAACAATGCTGTATGCCTGACTTTATGCCACTGAACACCAGCTATCCTAAGCTTGAATGCCGGTGCTCTCTTACATGGTCTTAAACTTCACAAGCTGTAGGGTGATAGGAAAGATAAGCTCTCCTACCGGAGTCTGAACTGCTTTCCTTGTGGGGAAAAAAAAAAAAAAAAAACAAACAAAAAAACCCCACTCATATAGCTACAGGGAACCATACGGGACTTTTACTGAAAATTATTAAGGAGCACCATCACAAAATGCATCTTGGTTAGCCTTTATCATTAGACCTCACATTGAGTTTTAAAGAACAATTGTGCAAGCTCAAGCTATGACCAACCTGATCAAATCTGCATCACAGTGACAGGGAAGCATGACCTCTGGCAGGGAGGCTGCCAACAGGTACTACTACATGTTTTATGGAGCTCTTTCATGCCCCTCCATAACTATGACAACAGGCATACAGTTCATAGACTTCTTGGGAAAAAGGCTTGAGCTGAGTCTTAACCACACAGCAGATACAGCTTATATGAACTGGCTGTTGGACTTACCTTGTAAGCATTAGCATTTATCATTTTTCAGACTGATGTAACATTAATTGGGGAAAAGACTACAGATATGTTTATTACTCAATTCTAATTAAAACATCCATTTAAAAAGAGGGTAAGATAAAAAAGGTTCCGTTTTCAAGAGTTCTCTCAACAAGGAAGCAAGCCAGGATGTGATAAAAGCACTGACAAAGTACATATCCTCTCTTCTGGTCTCCCAAAGAGGCCAGGTCATGATTTTATTTAGTACCTCTACCATACAAATTTTGAACTGTGATATCTAAAAACTCTTTACCCTTTAATACAGTTTCAAGTGTAGGTACAGGTTGTACAATAGGTACAACTTGGATTAGGCTTTGTAAGTAACAAACTTCTATTAGGAGTTGAAGAATTATCTTTTTCTTAAAAGCCTTTAAATAATTGTAAAGAAAATATTAGTGGCTATACTCCCATCAAGCTTAAAAACAGAAGCTAGAATTATTTCAGGAGTGGGAGGTGCAGGAGGGACAGACACACGCTTATGTGCACTGACTTCCCTTGATACTACGAAACACCTTTTTACAACAGTAGACCATTAGTTTAAAATAAACAGCTAACACAGATGGTTATTGGCAAAATGTAAACAGGCTTTGGACAGGTACCATTGACAGTGTATACAAAGGGCAAGCTTTAATCTACCAGGATTAACTGCTTTAAGATTACTATACCCTGATCATTCTTCCCAGACATAACAGAGGCATCTGGAAAAGTCACACAGGGCATCTTTGTGGTGGGACAAGCAGGAACTGGAGGAGACAGATTACATGTCTGAAAAAGATCAAAAAGTTAGTAATAAATAATCAAGACTCCTGACATGCCATAACGTCCTTCACCTCCTTATATTAGAGAAAAGCATAACAGCCACTAACGGCTATGATTAAGTGGAATGGTCTGCAGTTTATAAATAAGCTGCAGACCAAGAAAGCAAGATTTCTCATAGAACAAAAACTGAGATCGGTGTCTTAGTACCTCAGTCAACTCACTAAAGCTGGAAAGAAAAATGTAAATCTGGGGGCAAAAGGGAGGAAGGGAGACTGTGTTGGTTCAACCACTTGTCACAGCCAAGGGATTTCTCAAATTACAATTTCAAATTTTTTTCCATAAGTTTTATAAAAAACTTTGGTACATGAAAGATGTCTTTGCCAGGAATCAAATCAATGGAAAACTGATAAAACCTGAAGGAAGTCATGAGATTGCTCCATCACAGAGCAAGTATAAGGGACACACATGCCCATTAAGCATTGCAAATCGACATATCAACAATTAGCTTTTAAGAGGACAGGAACAGAAATGTGGCAGGCACAGAGAATTCAATTCAAGACCCCAACTAGGAATAACATCCACATCCAGGTACACTAATTCCAGATGACTACCTCAAAGTTGGTTACCAGTCTGAACTATTACAAAAAAAAAAAAAAAAAAGACAAAATTAGTCCCATTCAAGTGAGCTTAAGTCGTCTTTGAAAGATGACCAAGACTGCACAAAATAACTGTGCCTCTCTATATATAAGGGTGTGATTAATGCACTGTGATCACATATAATTTTACACATGCAGACTTCCCTACTTCCACTGACCAGCAGCAAGGATGATGGTCGTTGTTTTGGTAAAGTAATTATTTCTTTCCATGATTGTACCTTCCTAAAATGTTACAACTCGTGGAAGGAAATACAGAAGCCTCCATTTATGACTTAGTTGTCATTTCATGTATCTCCCATATATGAAGATGGAGCTTCATTAATTACATACCTCTAGCACACTAAGTCACACAGCAGCAGTCATGTTTTAAACAGCTCTTTTCCATCCAGGCAGGCCCCCAAAATCTGAAAACATTGCTTAACATCTCTCATCTAGTCTAGAACAATTAATTTGACTAATCCAGATTAGTTACTCCAAATGACACTCATCCTGTCATTCTTTTAGAATCATGCAAGCGTTTTAAAGTCCCAAACTTTACCATCACCAGTAATTAGTAGTTCATGATTAGCATTAAGTAACATGGGAGAAAGAAGTAATTGCAACATTATCCATTTACTCAATTGTGCTCTTTGCTTTGACACACAAGGTTTTAGACTGCCAACCAAGACTGGAATACAGTGAAGTTTCTGACACTTCACACAGTTCTAAACCCACACACTGTTTAAAGACAGTAAATAGTAGAAAAGCTCTGTTTAGCACTCTCTCACCACAACCTAACATCTTAACCTGTTACTTCCGCATTGTAGGACTTTCTCCTCCACCATAGTCTTACTAGTCACTTCATAATCAAACCAACCTTAAAATAAGGGAAAGGTATGACCAATCTTTTTGTGCAAAAGACTGTCAGACAAGAACAACCTAAATTAAGGACATCCATGAAGCAAAAGCAACATGAACCTATGACTGGAGTCATACCGATTTACAGTATTCCAAATCAATTAAGAAACCCCAACACTGCAAGTCAGCCACTGCAAAATATCATAAAACATTAAACTAAGTTGTTAGAGAACTACATTTTACTTGGTAAAAGAGCACAAAGGAACAAGCTGTGCGTGTTTAAAATGGTAGAGAATATCCTGACCTTCAATTCAAACCAGAACATTTTTCTGCATAACCTTCATAATGGCATGGACTACCACAGCATCCATAATCTCCAGAAACTGAAGGCTATGGAGAGCAGGTGGTCTTCCATAGCATCACAGCTGACCGAATCCCAACCCCACTCACTCCCCCTCCTATTCGGCTACTTTGCAGGGTGCTCCTTTCCCAGCATTTACCTCTTTCACTGTCTTCTGAGAGCATTTCTTTCCACTCGACTTACGAGCCTTCTCTACATATGCCATCCTTTCTTCCTTAGTCAGCATCTTTAAGGAAAACAAATTACTAAAACAGGTTTTTACTGACTCCTTCTAGCAGTCCCACAAACCAAAAAATTCCACGCAAGAAATTGCATTTCCAAAGGGCATTATCAATACTTGGCAAGAACTACAACCACTAACACCCAACCAGTGGCGAGTAGTAGCTTTCTCTCTAACAAAGCCACAAGCCCCTAGCAAGCATACGCATTTGAAGCATTTTCACGCTAGGGCAAGCTAGCACCCCTCCACCACAAACGAGGTCTTCTGAAACTCCTCATTCCAGCCAGCGACGCCAGTATCTGTTGTACACAACACAGAGCTGTGCTTTCCCCAGCACCCCTGCAGCTGAGCGGAGGCCAGCCAAGCTTACCTCCAAGAATGACAACTTCATCCCCTACACAACCTACACAGTGGCATCACCACACAGCTCCACCTTACGTGATGGGTAAGAGGCAAGGTGAGCTACTACTTAACGCACAGCCCGCACACCACACCCGCGGCAGAACCTCTCTGCAAGCCCTCCCCTGCCCTCATCGCCGTCAAGCCGCATTAACTCGAGGCCGTCCCCTCACCGCCCAAGCCTGGGAGCAATAGGGGATGGCGTCGATGACCCGGGTCACGGGCAGGCTACGCCGCTGCAGCTCGGGCAGCTGTTCGCTCACGAAGAAGCAGTAGGGGCTGACAGAACCCTTCCGGAGCGGCATGGCGGCAGCTCGGAGCCCGCCGCGCCAGGGCGGATTCGCAGTCCCCCTCCCCACAGGGGCACTCCTACGCAAGCGCCGCGGGGGCGCAGGACGGGCGTTCCCACCCCCAGCTTCTGGCGGCAAAGGGAGGGAAACTGTTACATGGAGGTCCTCCCGCCCACCCCGGGGGCTTCCCCGAGGCCTGAAAGTGGTGGGGAGGAGGGCAGGCTGGGTTGCTTGTGTGGGTTTTGGTGTTGGATTTTTGTCGTTGTTGGTTTGGGGGGTGTGTGTGTTTTCTTAATTTTTCGTTTTAAATGCTCCTTGGGTGCTGAAGGATGAGAAATACCCAATGGGAGCTTGCACCAAGTTCTCAGGGACATTCACAATGCGGGGTCCCCAACCTCACAAAATGGCAGTATACTGATTTTTCAATGTAAAACAGTCACGCCCCTCGATGTTCTCTCAATCTGAATAATGCTATGTATTACATTTAGTAAAATGCTTACAAACAGTGACTAAATTCATTTATGCAGATAGATATATTCATAAAATCACACACTGGTTTGGGTTGGAAGGGCCTTAAAGCTCAAGTTTCAGCCCAAAGGAGGTAGGTGGTGTTCAGGTTTGTATCTTTGGCTTAGCTGATTATGTTTCTCACTGCTGGAACTGCTGGCAAGGTCAGATCAGCTTCCTCTTGCATCTCACTTGCGCATGGTTCCTCTGAGGGTTACAAATGCTGGCACTGTCTTATGGAGGCTATTCTGTCTTGCTCAAATCCAGTAAAACAATTTGTTTTATGTTTGTGAACCTCTTACTGAATTTCCATTAAACATACAGGAGAGGTCAATGGCACAGCTCCAGGTTGGGCAGAGAAGAGATTCAGAGCAGCCCTTTAGAGAAGGACTTGGGGGTGTTGGTTGATGGAAAAATGAACATGAGCTGGCTGCAGTGTGTGCTTGCAGCCCAGAAAGCCAACTGTATCCTGGGCTGCATCAAAAGGAAGTCCAGGGAGGTGGACCAGCAGGTCCAGGGAGGTGATCCTGCCCCTCTACTCTGCTCTTGTGAGACCTCACTTGGAGTATTGTGTGCAGTTCTGGTGTCCTCA